>JAGTYA010000879.1:0-16538 GCA_024291935.2 Okapia johnstoni | reverse complement strand
GAGGTGTTTGGCTGTTAAGACGCCAGAACAATGGCTCTGCTCCCAGGGCCTCATTTCCCAGTCAGAACAGACCTAGTCTCCAGAGCTCTCTGCTACAGAGCAGACATGGGGAAAAAGCGCTGTGGAGGGTGCCTTGACGGCTTCCAGGGCACTGTCGAAGCCTTACCTGGGCTTTGGAGCCGTGGCCATCTTTCACTGACTTTCCAGGTATCACTTCCCAGCCCCTTGTGATTTTCAGCCAGATGCAGCCTTGCAGGGTCTCTTCCTTAGAGTCAAAAAAGGTAGCCCAAGGGACTGCTTATTCAGTCTTCCCTGGTGCAAGAGGTGTTTGGCTGTGAAGACGCCAGAACAATGGCTCTGCTCCCAGGGCCTCAGTTTTCCCAGTCAGAACAGACCTAGTCTCCAGAGCTCTCTGCTACAGAGCAGACATGGGGAAAAAGCTCTGTGGAGGGTGCCTTCACGTTCCAGGGCACTGTCGAAGCCTTACCTGGGGTTTGGAGCTTAGGCAATGTGGCCTCTTTCACTGACTTTTCCAAGTATCACTTCCCAGCCCCTTGTGATTTTCAGCCAGATGCAGCCTTGCAGGGTCTCTTCCTTAGAGTCAAAAAAGGTAGCCCAAGGGACTGCTTATTCAGTCTTCCCTGGTGCAAGAGGTGTTTGGCTGTGAAGACGCCAGAACAATGGCTCTGCTCCCAGGGCCTCAGTTTCCCAGTCAGAACAGACCTAGTCTCCAGAGCTCTCTGCTACAGAGCAGACATGGGGAAATAGCTCTGAGGAGGGTGCCTTCACGTTCCAGGGCACTGTCGAAGCCTTACCTGGGCTTTGGAGCCTAGGCACTGTGGCCTCTTTCACTGACTTTCCAGGTATCACTTCCCAGCCCCTTGTGATTTTCAGCCAGATGCAGCCTTGCAGGGTCTCTTCCTTAGAGTCAAAAAAGGGAGCCCAAGGGACTGCTTATTCAGTCTTCCCTGGTGCAAGAGGTGTTTGGCTGTGAAGACGCCAGAACAATGGCTCTGCTCCCAGGGCCTCAGTTTCCCAGTCAGAACAGACCTAGTCTCCAGAGCTCTCTGCTACAGAGCAGACATGGGGAAAAAGCGCTGTGGAGGGTGCCTTCACGTTCCAGGGCACTGTCGAAGCCTTACCTGGGCTTTGGAGCCTAGGCACTGTGGCCTCTTTCACTGACTTTCCAGGTATCACTTCCCAGCCCCTTGTGATTTTCAGCCAGATGCAGCCTTGCAGGGTCTCTTCCTTAGAGTCAAAAAAGGTAGCCCAAGGGACTGCTTATTCAGTCTTCCCTGGTGCAAGAGGTGTTTGGCTGTGAAGACGCCAGAACAATGGCTCTGCTCCCAGGGCCTCAGTTTCCCAGTCAGAACAGACCTAGTCTCCAAAGCTCTCTGCTACAGAGCAGACATGGGGAAAAAGCGCTTTGGAGGGTGCCTTCACGTTCCATGGCACTGTCGAAGCCTTACCTGGGCTTTGGAGCCTAGGCACTGTGGCCTATTTCACTGATTTCCAGGTATCACTTTCCAGCCCCGTGTGATTTTCAGCCAGATGCAGCCTTGCAGGGTCTCTTCCTTAGAGTCAAAAAAGGTAGCCCAAGGGACTGCTTATTCAGTCTTCCCTGGTGCAAGAGGTGTTTGGCTGTGAAGACGCCAGAACAATGGCTCTGCTCCCAGGGCCTCAGTTTCCCAGTCAGAACAGACCTAGTCTCCAGAGCTCTCTGCTACAGAGCAGACATGGGGAAAAAGCGCTGTGGAGGGTGCCTTCACGTTCCAGGGCACTGTCGAAGCCTTACCTGGGCTTTGGAGCCTAGGCACTGTGGCCTCTTTCACTGACTTTCCAGTATCATCACTTCCCAGCCCCTTGTGATTTTCAGCCAGATGCAGCCTTGCAGGGTCTCTTCCTTAGAGTCAAAAAAGGTAGCCCAAGGGACTGCTTATTCAGTCTTCCCTGGTGCAAGAGGTGTTTGGCTGTGAAGACGCCAGAACAATGGCTCTGCTCCCAGGGCCTCAGTTTCCCAGTCAGAACAGACCTAGTCTCCAGAGCTCTCTGCTACAGAGCAGACATGGGGAAAAAGCGCTGTGGAGGGTGCCTTCACGTTCCAGGGCACTGTCGAAGCCTTACCTGGGCTTTGGAGCCTAGGCACTGTGGCCTCTTTCACTGGCACTGACTTTCCAGGTATCACTTCCCAGCCCCTTGTGATTTTCAGCCAGATGCAGCCTTGCAGGGGTCTCTTCCTTAGAGTCAAAAAAGGTAGCCCAAGGGACTGCTTATTCAGTCTTCCCTGGTGCAAGAGGTGTTTGGCTGTGAAGACGCCAGAACAATGGCTCTGCTCCCAGGGCCTCAGTTTCCCAGTCAGAACAGACCTAGTCTCCAGAGCTCTCTGCTACAGAGAGCACATGGGGAAAAAGCGCTGTGGAGGGTGCCTTCACGTTCCAGGCCTTGGTCGAAGCCCTACCTGGGCTTTGGGGCCTAGGCACTGTGGCCTCTTTCACTGACTTTCCAGGTATCACTTCCCAGCCCCTTGTGATTTTCAGCCAGATGCAGCCTTGCAGGGTCTCTTCCTTAGAGTCAAAAAAGGTAGCCCAAGGGACTGCTTATTCAGTCTTCCCTGGTGCAAGAGGTGTTTGGCTGTGAAGACGCCAGAACAATGGCTCTGCTCCCAGGGCCTCAGTTTCCCAGTCAGAACAGACCTAGTCTCCAGAGCTCTCTGCTACAGAGCAGACATGGGGAAAAAGCGCTGTGGAGGGTGCCTTCACGTTCCAGGGCACTGTCGAAGCCTTACCTGGGCTTTGGAGCCTAGGCACTGTGGCCTCTTTCACACTGACTTTCCAGGTATCACTTCCCAGCCCCTTTGTGATTTTCAGCCAGATGCAGCCTTGCAGGGTCTCTTTCCTTAGAGTCAAAAAAGGTAGCCCAAGGGACTGCTTATTCAGTCTTCCCTGGTGCAAGAGGTGTTTGGCTGTGAAGACGCCAGAACAATGGCTCTGCTCCCAGGGCCTCAGTTTTTCCCAGTCAGAACAGACCTAGTCTCCAGAGCTCTCTGCTACAGAGCAGACATGGGGAAAAAGCGCTGTGGAGGGTTCCTTCACGTTCCAGGGCACTGTCGAAGCCTTACCCGGGCTTTGGGAGCCTAGGCACTGTGGCCTCTTTCACTGACTTTCCAGGTATCACTTCCCAGCCCCTTGTGATTTTCAGCCAGATGCAGCCTTGCAGGGTCTCTTCCTTAGAGTCAAAAAAGGTAGCCCAAGGGACTGCTTATTCAGTCTTCCCTGGTGCAAGAGGTGTTTGGCTGTGAAGACGCCAGAACAATGGCTCTGCTCCCAGGGCCTCAGTTTTCCCAGTCAGAACAGACCTAGTCTCCAGAGCTCTCTGCTGCTACAGAGCAGACATGGGGAAAAAGCTCTGTGGAGGGTGCCTTCACGTTCCAGGGCACTGTCGAAGCCTTACCTGGGCTTTGGAGCCTAGGCACTGTGGCCTCTTTCACTGACTTTCCAGGTATCACTTCCCAGCCCCTTGTGATTTTCAGCCAGATGCAGCCTTGCAGGGTCTCTTCCTTAGAGTCAAAAAAGGTAGCCCAAGGGACTGCTTATTCAGTCTTCCCTGGTGCAAGAGGTGTTTGGCTGTGAAGACGCCAGAACAATGGCTCTGCTCCCAGGGCCTCAGTTTCCCAGTCAGAACAGACCTAGTCTCCAGAGCTCTCTGCTACAGAGCAGACATGGGGAAAAAGCGCTGTGGAGGGTGCCTTCACGTTCCAGGGCACTGTCGAAGCCTTACCTGGGCTTTGGGAGCCTAGGCACTGTGGCCTCTTTCACTGACTTTCCAGGTATCACTTCCCAGCCCCTTGTGATTTTCAGCCAGATGCAGCCTTGCAGGGTCTCTTCCTTAGAGTCAAAAAAGGTAGCCCAAGGGACTGCTTATTCAGTCTTCCCTGGTGCAAGAGGTGTTTGGGCTGTGAAGACGCCAGAACAAATGGCTCTGCTCCCAGGGCCTCAGTTTCCCAGTCAGAACAGACCTAGTCTCCAGAGCTCTCTGCTACAGAGCAGACATGGGGAAATAGCTCTGAGGAGGGTTCCCTTCACGTTCCAGGCCACTGGGGAAGCCTTACCTGGGTGCTTTGGAGCCTAGGCACTGTGGCCTCTTTCACTGACTTTCCAGGTATCACTTCCCAGCCCCTTGTGATTTTCAGCCAGATGCAGCCTTGCAGGGTCTCTTCCTTAGAGTCAAAAAAGGTAGCCCAAGGGACTGCTTATTCAGTCTTCCCTGGTGCAAGAGGTGTTTGGCTGTGAAGACGCCAGAACAATGGCTCTGCTCCCAGGGCCTCAGTTTCCCAGTCAGAACAGACCTAGTCTCCAGAGCTCTCTGCTACAGAGCAGACATGGGGAAAAAGCGCTGAGGAGGGTTTCCTTCACGTTCCCTGGCACTGTCGAAGCCCTTACCTGGTGCTTTGGAGCCTAGGCACTGTGGCCTCTTTCACTGACTTTCCAGGTATCACTTTCCCAGCCCCTTGTGATTTTCAGCCAGATGCAGCCTTGCAGGGTCTCTTCCCTTAGAGTCAAAAAAGGTAGCCCAAGGGACTGCTTATTCAGTCTTCCCTGGTGCAAGAGGTGTTTGGCTGTGAAGACGCCAGAACAATGGCTCTGCTCCCAGGGCCTCAGTTTCCCAGTCAGAACAGACCTAGTCTCCAGAGCTCTCTGCTACAGAGCAGACATGGGGAAAAAGCTCTGAGGAGGGTTCCTTCAGGCGTTCCCTGCCTTGGGGAAGCCCTACCCGGGTGCTGGGAGCCTAGGCACTGTGGCCTCTTTCACTGACTTTCCAGGTATCACTTCCCAGCCCCTTGTGATTTTCAGCCAGATGCAGCCTTGCAGGGTCTCTCTTCCTTAGAGTCAAAAAAGGTAGCCCAAGGGACTGCTTATTCAGTCTTCCCTGGTGCAAGAGGTGTTTGGCTGTGAAGACGCCAGAACAATGGCTCTGCTCCCAGGGCCTCAGTTTCCCAGTCAGAACAGACCTAGTCTCCAGAGCTCTCTGCTACAGAGCAGACATGGGGAAAAAGCGCTGAGGAGAGTGCCTTCACGTTCCAGGGCACTGTCGAAGCCCTTACCTGGGCTTTGGAGCCTAGGCACTGTGGCCCTCTTTCACTGACTTTCCAGGTATCACTTCCCAGCCCCCTTGTGATTTTCAGCCAGATGCAGCCTTGCAGGGTCTCTTCCTTAGAGTCAAAAAAGGTAGCCCAAGGGACTGCTTATTCAGTCTTCCCTGGTGCAAGAGGTGTTTGGCTGTGAAGACGCCAGAACAATGGCTCTGCTCCCAGGGCCTCAGTTTCCCAGTCAGAACAGACCTAGTCTCCAGAGCTCTCTGCTACAGAGCAGACATGGGGAAAAAGCTCTGAGGAGGGTGCCTTCACGTTCCAGGGCACTGTCGAAGCCCTACCCGGGGGCTTTGGAGCCTAGGCACTGTGGCCTCTTTCACTGACTTTCCAGGTATCACTTCCCAGCCCCTTGTGATTTTCAGCCAGATGCAGCCTTGCAGGGTCTCTTCCTTAGAGTCAAAAAAGGTAGCCCAAGGGACTGCTTATTCAGTCTTCCCTGGTGCAAGAGGTGTTTGGCTGTGAAGACGCCAGAACAATGGCTCTGCTCTCCCAGGGCCTCAGTTTCCCAGTCAGAACAGACCTAGTCTCCAGAGCTCTCTGCTACAGAGCAGACATGGGGAAAAAAGCTCTGAGGAGGGTTCCTTCACGTTCCCAGGGCACTGTCGAAGCCTTACCTGGGCTTTGGAGCCTAGGCACTGTGGCCTCTTTCACTGACTTTCCAGGTATCACTTCCCAGCCCCTTGTGATTTTCAGCCAGATGCAGCCTTGCAGGGTCTCTTCCTTAGAGTCAAAAAAGGTAGCCCAAGGGACTGCTTATTCAGTCTTCCCTGGTGCAAGAGGTGTTTGGCTGTGAAGACGCCAGAACAATGGCTCTGCTCCCAGGGCCTCAGTTTCCCAGTCAGAACAGACCTAGTCTCCAGAGCTCTCTGCTACAGAGCAGACATGGGGAAATAGCTCTGAGAGGGTTCCTTGACGTTCCCTGCCTTGGGGAAGCCCTACCTGGGCTTTGGGGCCTAGGCACTGTGGCCTCTTTCACTGACTTTCCAGGTATCACTTCCCAGCCCCTTGTGATTTTCAGCCAGATGCAGCCTTGCAGGGTCTCTTCCTTAGAGTCAAAAAAGGTAGCCCAAGGGACTGCTTATTCAGTCTTCCCTGGTGCAAGAGGTGTGTTTGGCTGTGAAGACGCCAGAACAATGGCTCTGCTCCCAGGGCCTCAGTTTCCCAGTCAAGAACAGACCTAGTCTCCAGAGCTCTCTGCTACAGAGCAGACATGGGGAAAAAGCGCTGTGGAGGGTGTCCTTCACGTTCCCTGCCTTGTCGAAGCCTTACCTGGGCTTTGGAGCCTAGGCACTGTGGCCTCTTTCACTGACTTTCCAGGTATCACTTCCCAGCCCCTTGTGATTTTCAGCCAGATGCAGCCTTGCAGGGTCTCTTCCTTAGAGTCAAAAAAGGTAGCCCAAGGGACTGCTTATTCAGTCTTCCCCTGGTGCAAGAGGGTGTTTGGCTGTGAAGACGCCAGAACAATGGCTCTGCTCCCAGGGCCTCAGTTTCCCAGTCAGAACAGACCTAGTCTCCAGAGCTCTCTCTGCTACAGAGCAGACATGGGGAAAAAGCTCTGTGGAGGGTGCCTTCACGGCTCCCAGGGCACTGTCGAAGCCCTACCTGGGTGCTGGGAGCCTAGGCACTGTGGCCTCTTTCACTGACTTTCCAGGTATCACTTCCCAGCCCCTTGTGATTTTCAGCCAGATGCAGCCTTGCAGGGTCTCTTCCTTAGAGTCAAAAAAAGGTAGCCCAAGGGACTGCTTATTCAGTCTTCCCTGGTGCAAGAGGTGTTTGGCTGTGAAGACGCCAGAACAATGGCTCTGCTCCCAGGGCCTCAGTTTCCCCAGTCAGAACAGACCTAGTCTCCAGAGCTCTCTGCTACAGAGCAGACATGGGGAAAAAGCGCTGTGGAGGGTGCCTTCACGTTCCAGGGCACTGTCGAAGCCTTACCTGGGCTTTGGAGCCTAGGCACTGTGGCCTCTTTCACACTGACTTTCCAGGTATCACTTCCCAGCCCCTTGTGATTTTCAGCCAGATGCAGCCT
This sequence comes from Okapia johnstoni, assembly GCA_024291935.2. Classification (NCBI taxonomy): domain Eukaryota; kingdom Metazoa; phylum Chordata; class Mammalia; order Artiodactyla; family Giraffidae; genus Okapia; species Okapia johnstoni. The sequence goes on along the minus strand of JAGTYA010000879.1, from coordinate 9,363 downwards.
TGCAGGGTCTCTTCCTTAGAGTCAAAAAAGGTAGCCCAAGGGACTGCTTATTCAGTCTTCCCTGGTGCAAGAGGTGTTTGGCTGTGAAGACGCCAGAACAATGGCTCTGCTCCCAGGGCCTCAGTTTCCCAGTCAGAACAGACCTAGTCTCCAGAGCTCTCTGCTACAGAGCAGACATGGGGAAAAGCGCTGTGGAGGGTGCCTTCACGTTCCAGGGCACTGTCGAAGCCTTACCTGGGCTTTGGAGCCTAGGCACTGTGGCCTCTTTCACTGACTTTCCAGGTATCACTTCCCAGCCCCCCCCTGTGATTTTCAGCCAGATGCAGCCTTGCAGGGTCTCTTCCTTAGAGTCAAAAAAGGTAGCCCCAAGGGACTGCTTATTCAGTCTTCCCTGGTGCAAGAGGTGTTTGGCTGTGAAGACGCCAGAACAATGGCTCTGCTCCCAGGGCCTCAGTTTCCCAGTCAGAACAGACCTAGTCTCCAGAGCTCTCTGCTACAGAGCAGACATGGGGAAAAAGCTCTGAGGAGGGTTCCTTTCACGTTCCAGGGCACACTGTCGAAGCCTTACCTGGGCTTTGGGGAGCCTAGGCACTGTGGCCTCTTTTCACTGACTTTCCAGGTATCACTTCCCAGCCCCTTGTGATTTTCAGCCAGATGCAGCCTTGCAGGGTCTCTTCCTTAGAGTCAAAAAAGGGTAGCCCAAGGGACTGCTTATTCAGTCTTCCCTGGTGCAAGAGGTGTTTGGCTGTGAAGACGCCAGAACAATGGCTCTGCTCCCAGGGCCTCAGTTTCCCAGTCAGAACAGACCTAGTCTCCAGAGCTCTCTGCTACAGAGAGCAGACATGGGGAAATAGCTCTGAGGAGGGTGCCTTCACGTTCCAGGGCACTGTCGAAAGCCTTACCTGGGCTGGGGAGCCTAGGCACTGTGGCCTCTTTCACTGACTTTCCAGGTATCACTTCCCAGCCCCCTTGTGATTTTCAGCCAGATGCAGCCTTGCAGGGTCTCTTCCTTTAGAGTCAAAAAAGGTAGCCCAAGGGACTGCTTATTCAGTCTTCCCTGGTGCAAGAGGTGTTGTTTGGCTGTGAAGACGACGCCAGAACAATGGCTCTGCTCCCAGGGCCTCAGTTTCCCAGTCAGAACAGACCTAGTCTCCAGAGCTCTCTGCTACAGAGCAGACATGGGAAAAAAGCTCTGTGGAGGGTGGGTTCACTTCCAGGGCACCTGCCTGTCGAAGCCTTACCTGGGCTTTGGAGCCTAGGCACTGTGGGCTCTCCTCATTTCACTGACTTTCCAGGTATCACTTCCCAGCCCCTTGTGATTTTCAGCCAGATGCAGCCTTGCAGGGTCTCTTCCTTAGAGTCAAAAAAGGTAGCCCAAGGGACTGCTTATTCAGTCTTCCCTGGTGCAAAGAGGTGTTTTTGGCTGTGAAGACGCCAGAACAATGGGCTCTGCTCCCAGGGCCTCAGTTTCCCAGTCAGAACAGACCTAGTCTCCAGAGCTCTCTGCTACAGAGCAGACACATGGGGAAAAAGCGCTCTGAGGGGTGCCTTCAGGCTCCCTGCCTTGGCACTGTCGAAGCCTTACCTGGGCTGGGAGCCTAGGCACTGTGGCCTCTTTCACTGACTTTCCAGGTATCACTTCCCAGCCCCTTGTGATTTTCAGCCAGATGCAGCCCTTGCAGGGTCTCTTCCTTAGAGTCAAAAAAAGGTAGCCCAAGGGACTGCTTATTCAGTCAGTCTTTCCCTGGTGCAAGAGGTGTTTGGCTGTGAAGACGCCAGAACAATGGCGCTCTGCTCCCAGGGGCTCTCAGTTTCCCCAGTCAGAAACAGACCTAGTCTCCAGAGCTCTCTGCTACAGAGCAGACATGGGGAAAAATAGCTCTGTGGAGGGTTCCTTCACCTACGTTCCAGGGCACTGTCGAAGCCTTACCCTGGGGTGCTGGGAGCCTAGGCACTGTGGCCTCTTTCACTGACTTTCCAGGGTATCACTTCCCAGCCCCTTTGTGATTTTCAGCCAGATGCAGCCTTGCAGGGTCTCTTCCTTAGAGTCAAAAAAGGGTAGCCCAAGGGACTGCTTATTCAGTCTTCCCTGGTGCAGAGAGGTGTTTGGCTGTGAAGACGCCAGAACAATGGCTCTGCTCCCAGGGCCTCAGTTTCCCAGTCAGAACAGACCTAGTCTCCAGAGCTCTCTGCTACAGAGCAGAGCAGACTGGGGAAAAAGCGCTGAGGAGGGTGCCTTTCACGTTCCAGGGCACTGTCGAAAGCCCTTACCTGGGCTTTGGAGCCTAGGCACTGTGGCCCTCTTTCACTGACTTTCCAGTATCACTTCCCAGCCCCTTGTGATTTTCAGCCAGATGCAGCCTTGCAGGGTCTCTTCCTTAGAGTCAAAAAAGGTAGCCCAAGGGACTGCTTATTCAGTCTTCCCTGGTGCAAGAGGTGTTTGGCTGTGAAAGAGACGCCAGAACAATGGCTCTGCTCCCAGGGCCTCAGTTTCCCAGTCAGAACAGACCTAGTCTCCAGAGCTCTCTGCTACAGAGCAGACATGGGGAAAAAGCGCTGAGGAGGGTTCCTTGACGTTCCCTGCCTTGGCACTGTCGAAGCCTTACCTGGGTGCTTTGGAGCCTAGGCACTGTGGCTGTGCTCTTTCACTGACTTTCCAGGTATCACTTCCCAGCCCCTTGTGATTTTCAGCCAGATGCAGCCTTGCAGGGTCTCTTCCTTAGAGTCAAAAAAAGGTAGCCCAAGGGACTGCTTATTCAGTCTTCCCTGGTGCAAAGAGGTGTTTGGCTGTGAAGACGCCAGAACAATGGCTCTGCTCCCAGGGCCTCAGTTTCCCAGTCAGAAACAGACCTAGTCTCCAGAGCTCTCTCTGCTACAGAGCAGACATGGGGGGGAAAAATAGCTCTGAGGAGGGTTCCTTGACGCTCCCTTCCCTGGGCACTGTCGAAGCCTTACCTGGGCTTTGGAGCCTAGGCACTGTGGCCTCTTTCACTGACTTTCCAGGTATCACTTCCCAGCCCCTTGTGATTTTCACAGCCAGATGCAGCCTTGCAGGGGTCTCTCCCTTAGAGTCAAAAAAGGTAGCCCAAGGGACTGCTTATTCAGTCTTCCCTGGTGCAAGAGGTGTTTGGCTGTGTGAAGACGCCAGAACAATGGCTCTGCTCCCAGGGCCTCAGTTTCCCAGTCAGAACAGACCTAGTCTCCAGAGCTCTCTGCTACAGAGCAGACATGGGGAAAAAAGCGCTGTGGAGGGTTCTTCACGTTTTCCAGGGCACTGTCGAAGCCTTACCTGGGCTTTGGAGCCTAGGCACTGTGGCCTCTTTCACTGACTTTCCAGGTATCACTTCCCAGCCCCTTGTGATTTTCAGCCAGATGCAGCCTTGCAGGGTCTCTTCCTTAGAGTCAAAAAAGGTAGCCCAAGGGACTGCTTATTCAGTCTTCCCTGGTGCAAGAGGTGTTTGGCTGTGAAGACGCCAGAACAATGGCTCTGCTCCCAGGGCCTCAGTTCGTTTCCCAGTCAGAACAGACCTAGTCTCCAGAGCTCTCTGCTACAGAGCAGACATGGGGAAAAAAGCTCTGAGGAGGGTTCCTTCACGTTCCCTGGCCTTGGGGAAGCCTTACCTGGGCTTTGGAGCCTAGGCACTGTGGCCTCTTTCACTGACTTTCCAGGTATCACTTCCCAGCCCCTTGTGATTTTCAGCCAGATGCAGCCTTGCAGCAGGGTCTCTTCCTTAGAGTCAAAAAAGGTAGCCCAAGGGACTGCTTATTCAGTCTTTCCCTGGTGCAAGAGGTGTTTGGCTGTGAAGACGCCAGAACAATGGCTCTGCTCCCAGGGCCCTCAGTTTCCCAGTCAGAACAGACCCTAGTCTCCAGAGCTCTCTGCTACAGAGCAGACATGGGGAAAAAGCGCTGTGGAGGGTTCCTTCACGTTCCAGGGCACTGTCGAAGCCTTACATGGGCTTTTGTAGCCAAGGCACTGTGGCCTCTTTCACTGACTTTCCAGGTATCACTTCCCAGCCCCTTGTGATTTTCAGCCAGATGCAGCCTTGCAGGGTCTCTTCCTTAGAGTCAAAAAAAGGTAGCCCAAGGGACTGCTTATTCAGTCTTTCCCCTGGTGCAAGAGGGTGTTTGGCTGTGAAGACGCCAGAACAATGGCTCTGCTCCCAGGGGGCCTCAGTTTCCCAGTCAGAACAGACCTAGTCTCCAGAGCTCTCTGCTACAGAGCAGACATGGGGAAAAAGCGCTGTGGAGGGGGTGCCTTCACGTTCCAGGGCACTGTCGAAGCCTTACCCGGGCTTTGGGGCCTAGGCACTGTGGCCTCTTTCACTGACTTTCCAGGTATCACTTCCCAGCCCCTTGTGATTTTCAGCCAGATGCAGCCTTGCAGGGTCTCTTCCTTAGAGTCAAAAAAGGTAGCCCAAGGGACTGCTTATGCTTATTCAGTCTTCCCTGGTGCAAGAGGTGTTTGGCTGTGAAGACGCCAGAACAATGGCTCTGCTCCCAGGGCCTCAGTTTCCCCAGTCAGAACAGACCTAGTCTCCAGAGCTCTCTGCTACAGAGCAGACATGGGGAAAAAGCTCTGAGGAGGGTTCCTTCAGGCTCCAGGGGCACTTGGGAAAGCCTTACCTGGTGCTTTGGAGCCTAGGCACTGTGGCCTCTTTCACTGACTTTCCAGGTATCACTTCCCAGCCCCTTGTGATTTTCAGCCAGATGCAGCCTTGCAGGGTCTCTTCCTTAGAGTCAAAAAAAGGTAGCCCAAGGGACTGCTTATTCAGTCTTCCCTGGTGCAAGAGGTGTTTGGCTGTGAAGACGCCAGAACAATGGCTCTGCTCCCAGGGCCTCAGTTTCCCAGTCAGAACAGACCTAGTCTCCAGAGCTCTCTGCTACAGAGCAGACATGGGGAAAAAAGCGCTGTGGAGGGTGCCTTCACGTTCCAGGGCCTTGTCGAAGCCTTACCTGGGCTTTGGAGCCTAGGCACTGTGGCCTCTTTCACTGACTTTCCAGGTATCACTTCCCAGCCCCTTGTGATTTTCAGCCCAGATGCAGCCTTGCAGGGTCTCTTCCTTAGAGTCAAAAAAGGTAGCCCAAGGGACTGCTTATTCAGTCTTCCCTGGTGCAAGAGGTGTTTGGCTGTGAAGACGCCAGAACAATGGCTCTGCTCCCAGGGCCTCAGTTTTCCCAGTCAGAACAGACCTAGTCTCCAGAGCTCTCTGCTACAGAGCAGACATGGGGAAAAAGCTGTGGAGGGTGCCTTCACGTTCCAGGGCACACTGTCGAAGCCTTACCTGGGCTGCTGGGAGCCTAGGCACTGTGGGCCTCTTTCACTGACTTTCCAGGTATCACTTCCCAGCCCCTTGTGATTTTCAGCCAGATGCAGCCTTGCAGGGTCTCTTCCTTAGAGTCAAAAAAGGTAGCCCAAGGGACTGGACTGCTTATTCAGTCTTCCCTGGTGCAAGAGGTGTTTGGCTGTGAAAGACGCCAGAACAATGGGCTCTGCTCCCAGGGCCTCAGTTTCCCAGTCAGAACAGACCTAGTCTCCAGAGCTCTCTGCTACAGAGCAGACATGGGGAAAAAGCTCTGAGGAGGGTTCCTTTCAGGTTCCAGGGCACTGTGGGGAAGCCTTACCTGGGGCTTTGGGGCCTAGGCACTGTGGCCTCTTTCACTGACTTTCCAGGTATCACTTCCCAGCCCCTTGTGATTTTCAGCCAGATGCAGCCTTGCAGGGTCTCTTCCTTAGAGTCAAAAAAAGGTAGCCCCAAGGGACTGCTTATTCAGTCTTCCCTGGTGCAAGAGGTGTTTGGCTGTGAAGACGCCAGAACAATGGCTCTGCTCCCAGGCCTCAGTTTCCCAGTCAGAACAGACCTAGTCTCCAGAGCAGACTCTGCTACAGAGCAGACATGGGGAAATGGCTTCTGAAAGCGCTGTGGGGGGTTCCTTCAGCCCTTTCCAGGGCTTTGGGGCCTAGCCTGTGGCCTCTTTCACTGACTTTCTGGGTAGCCTAGGCACTTGTGGCCTCTTTCACTGACTTTCTTCCTTAGGTATCACTTCCCAGCCCCCTTGTGCTTATTTTCAGCCAGATGCAGCCTTGCAGGGTCTCTTCCTTAGAGTCAAAAAAGGTAGCCCAAGGGACTGCTTATTCAGTCTTCTCTGCTACAGAGCAAGAGGGGAAATGTTGAGGAGGGTTCCTTGGCTGTGAAGACGCCAGAACAATGGCTCTAGGCACTGTGGCCTCCCACTGGCCTCAGTTTTCCCAGTCAGCCCCTTGACCTTAGTCAGCCAGATGCAGCTCAGGGTCTGCTACAGAAAAAGAGCCCAAGGGGAAATTCAGTCTTCCCTGGTGGAAGAGGTGCCTTTGACGTTCCAGGGCGGCTGTCGAAGCCTTACCTGGGCTTTGGGAGCCTAGGCACTGTGGCCTCTTTCACTGACTTTCCAGGTATCACTTCCCCAGCCCCTTGTGATTTTCAGCCAGATGCAGCCCCAGCCTTCAGCCTTTGCAGCCTAGAGTGTCTCTTCCTTTCAAAAAAGGTAGCCAGGTATCAACTTCAAATTCCCTTGTAGCCCTGGTGCAAGAGGTGTTTGGCTGTGAAGACGCCAGAACAATGCTTGCTCCCAGGGACTGCTTCAGTTTCCCCTGTGCAAGAGGTGTTTGGCTGTGAAGACAGAGCAGAACAATGGCTCTGCTCCCCCAGGGGCCTCAGTTTCCCAGTCAGAACCTAGGCCTAGTCTCCAGAGCTCTCTGCTACAGAGCAGAGCCATGTGGGAAAAAGCCAGATGCAGGAGCAGGGTCTCTTCCTTAGAGTTCCCTGCCTTGGGGACTGAAGCAGCCTTACCTGGTGCTTTGGAGCTGTGAAGACCTAGGCACTGTGGCCTCTTTCACTGACTTTCCAGGTATCATCCCCAGCCCCTTGTGATTTTTCACCAGATGCAGCCTTTGCAGGGTCTCTTCCTTAGAGTCAAAAAAGGTAGCCCAAGGGACAGATGCAGCTTATTCAGTCTTCCCTGGTGCAAAAAAGGTAGTTTTTGGCTGTGCAAGAGGTGTTTGGCTGTGAAGACGCCAGAACAATGGCTCTGCTCCCAGGGCCTCAGTTTCCCAGTCAGAACAGACCTAGTCTCCAGAGCTCTCTGCTACAGAGCAGACATGGGGAAAAAGCTTTGAGGAGGGTTCCTTGAGGCTCCCTGCCTTGGGGAAGCCCTACCCGGGTGCTGGGGCCTAGGCACTGTGGCCTCTTTCACTGACTTTCCAGGTATCACTTCCCAGCCCCTTGTGATTTTCAGCCCAGATGCAGCCTTGCAGGGTCTCTTCCTTAGAGTCAAAAAAGGTAGCCCAAGGGACTGCTTATTCAGTCTTCCCTGGTGCAAGAGGTGTTTGGCTGTGAAGACGCCAGAACAATGGCTCTGCTCCCAGGGCCTCAGTTTCCCAGTCAGAACAGACCTAGTCTCCAGAGCTCTCTGCTACAGAGCAGACATGGGGAAAAAGCGCTGTGGAGGGTGCCTTCACGTTCCAGGGCACTGTCGAAGCCTTACCTGGGCTTTGGAGCCTAGGCACTGTGGCCTCTTTCACTGACTTTCCAGGTATCACTTCCCAGCCCCTTGTGATTTTCAGCCAGATGCAGCCTTGCAGGGTCTCTTCCTTAGAGTCAAAAAAGGTAGCCCAAGGGACTGCTTATTCAGTCTTCCCTGGTGCAAGAGGTGTTTGGCTGTGAAGACGCCAGAACAATGGCTCTGATCCCAGGGCCTCAGTTTCCCAGTCAGAACAGACCTAGTCTCCAGAGCTCTCTGCTACAGAGCAGACATGGGGAAAAAGCGCGCTGTGGAGGGTGCCTTCACGTTCCAGGGCACTGACGAAGCCTTACCTGGGCTTTGGAGCCTAGGCACTGTGGCCTCTTTCACTGACTTTCCAGGTATCACTTCCCAGCCCCTTGTGATTTTCAGCCAGATGCAGCCTTGCAGGGTCTCTTCCTTAGAGTCAAAAAAGGTAGCCCAAGGGACTGCTTATTCAGTCTTCCCTGGTGCAAGAGGTGTTTGGCTGTGAAGACGCCAGAACAATGGCTCTGCTCCCAGGGCCTCAGTTTCCCAGTCAGAACAGACCTAGTCTCCAGAGCTCTCTGCTACAGAGCAGACATGGGGAAATAGCTCTGAGGAGGGTTCCTTGAGGCTCCCTGCCTTGGGGAAGCCCTACCCGGGTGCTGGGGCCTAGGCACTGTGGCCTCTTTCACTGACTTTCCAGGTATCACTTCCCAGCCCCTTGTGATTTTCAGCCAGATGCAGCCTTGCAGGGTCTCTTCCTTAGAGTCAAAAAAATGTAGCCCAAGGGACTGCTTATTCAGTCTTCCCTGGTGCAAGAGGTGTTTGGCTGTGAAGACGCCAGAACAATGGCTCTGTTCCCAGGGCCTCAGTTTCCCAGTCAGAACAGACCTAGTCTCCAGAGCTCTCTGCTACAGAGCAGACATGGGGAAATAGCTCTGAGGAGGGTGCCTTCACGTTCCAGGGCACTGTCGAAGCCTTACCTGGGCTTTGGAGCCTAGGCACTGTGGCCTCTTTCACTGACTTTCCAGGTATCACTTCCCAGCCCCTTGTGATTTTCAGCCAGATGCAGCCTTGCAGGGTCTCTTCCTTAGAGTCAAAAAAGGTAGCCCAAGGGACTGCTTATTCAGTCTTCCCTGGTGCAAGAGGTGTTTGGCTGTGAAGACGCCAGAACAATGGCTCTGCTCCCAGGGCCTCAGTTTCCCAGTCAGAAAAGACCTAGTCTCCAGAGCTCTCTGCTACAGAGCAGACATGGGGAAATAGCTCTGAGGAGGGTTCCTTGAGGCTCCCTGCGTTGGGGAAGCCCTACCCGGGTGCTGGGGCCTAGGCACTGTGACCTCTTTCACTGATTTTCCAGGTATCACTTCCCAGCCCCTTGTGATTTTCAGCCAGATGCAGCCTTGCAGGGTCTCTTCCTTAGAGTCAAAAAAGGTAGCCCAAGGGACTGCTTATTCAGTCTTCCCTGGTGCAAGAGGTGTTTGGCTGTGAAGACGCCAGAACAATGGCTCTGCTCCCAGGGCCTCAGTTTCCCAGTCAGAACAGACCTAGTCTCCAGAGCTCTCTGCTACAGAGCAGACATGGGGAAAAAGCGCTGTGCAGGGTGCCTTCACGTTCCAGGGCACTGTCGAAGCCTTACCTGGGCTTTGGAGCCTAGGCACTGTGGCCTCTTTCACTGACTCTCCAGGTATCACTTCCCAGCCCCTTGTGATTTTCAGCCAGATGCAGCCTTGCAGGGTATCTTCCTTAGAGTCAAAAAAGGTAGCCCAAGGGACTGCTTATTCAGTCTTCCCTGGTGCAAGAGGTGTTTGGCTGTGAAGACGCCAGAACAATGGCTCTGAT
>JAGTYA010000878.1:0-16544 GCA_024291935.2 Okapia johnstoni | reverse complement strand
ACCCTTGAGAATCCAATTCTTATCATCTGTGATAATCAGCTCATTTAAAACAATTTTCATGGTTTGTTATTCATAATCTGATTGCACATTGTCAATTTTTCTTTCTAGTGCAAAATTTTCTTGAAATATATCTTCAATTAATTTCTTCAGATTTTTTTTTAGTTGAATAACCCATTTTTGTCTTTTTAAATTATAAAGTACTTCAAAAAATTCCACTTAATAGGGCTACATATATCTGGATTTTCAATGTTATAACAGTATATATTTGTCTATTTTAAGATGTATTTTTCTGCATACACATGTGTTAAGGTAGATTATCTTTCCATGTTTTCTATTATTGTTCTTATTCTTGTCTAGTCAGGACATTTTTCATATATCTTTATAATAAAAATATATTAACCATTTTCCAAAAAGAAAATTGTCATTATAACTTTAATTGTATGAAATTTTATGGCATGAGGCCTAAGCCATTATGATATTGAGTCTTTCTCTACAGAAGCATAATCTAACAAGGTCTGGTAAACTCTAATCCCTTTGGATGTTGATTTTTTTTCTTGGTCTTTAATATGAAAAGTGATTTACTCATTGAGCTAAGATATCTATCAATAATTTTAATAAGTGCATAAGTTTAAATTCAAAGTTACTCACCTATATTGTTGACATTTATTATAAGAGTGCTTTTTTGATGTAACTTTATCTTCTTAAGAGTCTTTTCGTTTAATGTTTTACAATGTTGTGCATTTCTGCCACACAACAACATGAATTAGCCTCATATGTCTCCTGTCTCTTGAACATCTCTCACACACCCTATCTCATCCTATCCCGCTAGGTTTTCACAGAGCACCAGGTTGAGCTTCTTGTGTTATACAGCAACTTCCCACTAGCTATGTATTTTATAGATAGTAATGTATATGTTTCAAGGCTCTTCTCTTAATTTCGCCCACTCTCTTCTTCCCCTTGCTGTGTCCACAGACCGTTCTTTATATCTGCATTTCTATTCCTGCCATCAAGTAAGATAAAGTATAATATTTTTCTCAATTACATATATATGCATTGATATACAATATTTGCTCATTCTATTTCTGACTTACTGCACTATATACAACAGGCTCTTGGTTCATCCCCCTCACTATAACTGACTCAAATTCATTCATTTTAATGGCTGAATAATATTCTGTTGTATAGAGGTGCCACAGGTTCATTATATATCCATCTATTGGTGGATATCGAAATGGTTTTCATGACTTGGTTATTGTAAATAGTGTTGCAATAAACATTGAGGTACATGTGTGTTTTTTAATATGTCTTTCCCACAGTATATATGTAATAGAGGGGTTGCTAGGTCATATGGTAATTTTAATTGTAGTGTTTTTAAGGAACCTTGATAGTGTTCTCCATAGTGACTGCATCAATTTACATTCCCATAAGCAGTACAGGAGGGTTCCCTTTTCTCCAGTCTCTTTAGCATTTATTGTTTGCTTGTTTGTTTGTTTTTTATGATGGTCATTTTGACTGATATGTGGTATGAAGTGATACCTCATTGTAGTTTGTTTTGCATTTCTCTAATAATGAGTGATGTTGAGCAATTTTTTCATGTATTTATCAGCCATCTATATGTCTGGAGAAATCTCTGCTTAGGTCTTTTGCCCATTTTTTAACTGGATTGTTTGTTTTTCTAATATTGGGCTGTAAGTGCTGGTATATATTTTGGAGGTTAATCCGTTGTAAATTGCTTCATACACAATATTTTTCTCCCATTGTGAGTGTTGTCTTTTCATGTTATGTATAGTTTCCTTTGCTCTACAAAAGCTTTTAAGTTTAGTTAGGTCTCAATAGTTTGTTTTTGCTATTATTCCCATTACTCTAGGGGTGGGTCAAAGAGGATCTTACTGCCATTTATGTCAAGGAGTGTTCTGTCTATATTTTCCTTTAGGAATTTGACAGATTCCAGCCTTACATTTAGGTCCTTAATCCACTTTGAGTTTATTTGTGTGTGTGTTGTTAGGAAGTGTTCTAAATTTATCCTTTCACATATAGCTTTCCAGTTTTTCCTGCACTATTTTTTGAAGACTCATCTTTTCTTCTTTGCATATTCCTGCCTCCTTCATCAAAGTTTAGTTGCCAATAGGTGCATGGATTAAACTCTGGATTTCTATCTTGTTCCACTGACCTATATTGATGGTTTTGTGCCAGGACCACCCTACCTTGAGGAGTAGCTTTGAAGTATAATCTAAAGTCAGGAAGGTTGAGTCCTCCAGCTTTGTTTTACCACCTCAGGTTTGCTTTGGCTATTCAGGGCCTTCTATGTTTCCATACAAATTGTAAAATTTTTGTTCTAGTCCTGTGAAAACTTTGATTAGTAATTTGATAGGAGTTGCACTGAGTCTGTAAATTACTTTGGGTAGTACGGTCATTTTGACAGTATTGATTCTTCCAATCCAGGAACATGGTATATGTCTCCACTTGTTTGTTTCCCCTTTGATTTCTTGCATCAGGGTCTTGTTTACTACACACACATCTTTTGTCTCCTTAGGTAGGTTCATTCCTAGTTATTTTATTCTTTTTGTTGCAATGGTGAATGGGATTGTTTCCTTAAATTCTCTTTCTGATTTTCCATTGTCCGTGTATAGGAATGCAAGGGACTTCTGGATATTGATTTTGTATCCTATGACTTGTCTAAATTCATTGAAAAGCTTTAGTATGTTTCTCATGATATTTTAGGTGTTACTATGTATGACATCATGTCATCATCAAACAGTGAATTTTACTTCTTTTTCAAACTGGATTCTTTTTATTTCTTTTACTTCTCTGATTGCTATGGCTGAGACTTCCAAAACTATGCTGAATAATAATGGTGAGAGTGAGCACCATTGTCTTATTTCTGATTTTAGAGGAAATGCTTTCAGTTTTTCACCACTGAGAATAATGTTTGCTGTCGGTTTGTCATATTTGCCCTTTACTTTGTTGAGAGAGGTTTGTTCTATGTCTATTTTATGAATTTTTTTTTAATCATAAATGGGTGTTGGATTTTGTTGAAAAATTTTATGCATCTATTATCATATGGGTTTTAGTTTTAATTTTGCTAATATGGTGTATCCCATTGATTGATTGGTTTACATTGAAGATTTCTTGCACTCCTGGGATAAACCCTACTTGATCATGGTGTATGATCTTTTAAATGTGTTGTTGGACTCTGTTTGCTAGTATTTTGTTAAGAATTTTTGCCTCTGTGTACATCAGTGATAATGGTGTGTAATTTTCTTTTCTTGTGATGTCTTTTTCTGGTTTTGGTATCAGGGTGATGATGGCCTTATAGAATGAGTTTGAAAGTGTTGCTCCCTCTGCAATTTTTTTAGAAGTGTTTGAGAAGGATAGGCACTAGCTCTTCTCTAAGAAGAGTTTTAGAGCTAACATTTGATAAAAATTTGCCTATGAAACCATCTGGCACTAAGCTTTTTTTTGGGGGGGGGTGGCATTTTTGATCACAGTTTTGATTTCAGTGCTTATGATTGGCCTGTTCATAATTTCTATTTCTTCCTGGTTCAGACTTGGAAGATTTTATTTTTCTAAAAATTTATCCATTTCTTCCAGGCTCCCCATTTAATTGGCAAATAGTTTATTAAAGTATTCTCTTATGATTCTTTATATTTCTGTGTTGTCTGCTCTAACCTCTTCTTTTACATTTCTAATTTTATTGATTTGTGCCTTCTCCTTTTTTTTTTCTTCATAAATATGGCTAAAGGTGTGTCAATTTGATCTTCTCAAAGAACCAGCTTTTAGTTTTATTGATCTTTGCTATTTTTTCCTTTATTTCTTTTTCAGTTATTTCTGCTCTGGTTTTTATGATTTATTTTCCTCTACTTTGTTGTGTTTGTTCTTCTTTTTCCAGTTGGTTTAGTCATAAGGTTAGCTTAAATATTTCATGTTTTTCTTGTTTCTTGAGGTAGTATTTTATTACTGTCAACTTCCCTTTTACAACTGCTTTTGCTTCATCCCATAGATTTTGCATCATTATGCTTTTATTGTCATTTGTTTCTAAGTATTTTTTTTAATTTTTCTTTGATTTCTTCAGTAATCTCTTGACTTCAAAGAAGCTTATCTTTTAATCTCAATGTGTTTGTGTTATTTACATTTTTCCCTGTACTTGATATCTAGTCTCATGGTGTTACAGTCAGAAAAGATGCTTGATACAATTTCAATTATCTTGATTGAAGAATAGAAGTGTATTCTTCTGCATTTGGATAGAATGTTCTGAAGAGATCATTTAAGTTCATCAATCTAATGTGTCATTTAAGACTTGTATTTCCTAATTAATTTTTTTTTCTGTATGTTCTGTCAACTGGAATAAAGGGAGTGAGATTCATTTTTATGCCATGTTGGAAATATGGTAGAAAATAAGTTGGGATAAAAATGAAACAGACAGTATATTTTCAATCTTAGACTGATGATCACTCTTGAGTCAGTGTTCTTGTGGTTTTGTAGTCACCAAGTTGTGTTTGATTCTTTTGCACCCCATGGACTATAACACACCCAGTTCCTCCATCCTTGGGATTTCACACGCAAGAATACTGGGGGGGACTGCCATTTCCTTCTCCAATTAAAATACTATTACATATATTCCAAAAGATTTTAGTTAAGATCCATGCTGCTCACTAGTGACTCCAAGGAGGTCCATAAAGGATTGATGTTTTGGATTACAGGGAGTGTCTCATAAATGTGGGAGCAATATGAATTGATGACATTTCTTATCCTCAGCTAATCAGGAGATACACTGGGTGGATTTGTTCAAGGCTTATTTCAAATTTCTTAGGAAAAAAAAATACAGGAACTGAAAGGGAGAAATTTCTATTGTGCTGGATTTTATGGAACATTCTCAAGTATCCACCATGATGCTGATGATGAATCACAGTTTCCACATCCTTATCCCCTCTATGCTTTGGTGGCTTCACCATCTACTCAGTTGTTCAGGACAAAATTTCACTATGTGTTTTCCTCAATTACAATATTTACCACACAATCCACAGGCATGTCTTTGAGCAATGCATCTCTACCATCTTTGGAAGGTGACATCTTCCATTGCCTCCTTTATTCTTTGACTCAACATTGGGACTTCTGTTTGGATTCCTGCATGATTATCCTAAAGTTTTTCTCCACCAACAATGCTTTATCAGCAATGATGCCATTCAATTTATCAGCACCTTTGCTGCAGTAGCCTGCTAAGCTTGCTCACTTTAATTTAATAAATGCCTTTAACTGACAGGCTATCTCAGGGACCTTAACATTTTAGTCAAAGAAAGCACTATGACTGGCCAACTTTTTCTACACAGAAGTCATTATTCATTATTCTCCAGTTCATCTTTCATTCAGTAGTTTTCTACATATTATGACAGAAGCAGAACATATTACAAGCAATTGTACTACATATATATATTTTTAAATTCTCACATAGAAAAAAATTCCTAATGCTTGTTTTAAAAATTTTTTTTAAGAATTGCCACTTCAGCTTTCTTGTGGTTTCTATTAGCATGGACTATCTTTTTTCCATTCTTTTACTTTCAGTCTGTATGTGTCTCTATGTCTGAAGTGGGTTTCCTGTAAACAGCATATATATGGGTCTTGTTTTTGTATCCAGTCAGTCTGTATCTTTAATCCATTTATAGTTAAATAATTATTGATACATATATTCCTAATGACATTTTCTTTATTGCTTTGGGTTTGTTTTTGTAGTTCTTTCCTTTCTCTTGTGTTTATTGGCTATGTACATCCCTTTAATATTTGTTGCAAGGCTGGTTTGGTGGTGCTGAATTCTATTAATTTCTGCTTATCTGTAAACCTTTTATTTCTCCGTAACCTTTGAATGAGATTTTTGCTGGGTATAGTAATTGTGGTTGTAGGTTTTTCTCTTTCAGTTCATTAAATATACCCTGCCATTCCCTTCTGGCTTGTAGAGTTTCTGCTGAAAGATCTGCTGTTAATTGTATGGGCTTTCCCTTGTATGCTATTTGTTGCTTTTCCCTTTCTGTTTTTAATGTTCTTTCTTTGTGCTTAATCTCTGTTAGCTTGATTAATATGTGTCTGGATGTGTTTCTCCTTGGGTTTAACCTGTAGGGGACTCTTTCCACTTCTTGTACTTGATTGACCATTTCCTTTCCCATGTTGGGGAAATTTTCAACTATAATTTCTTCAAAAATTTTCTCAGTGCCTTTCTTTTATTCTTCTTCATCTGGGATCCCTATAACTTGAATGTTGGTGCATTTGATATTGTCCCAAAAGTCTCTGAGGCTTTCCTCAATTTTTTCATTCCTTTCCCTTTATTCTGCTTTTCAGCAGTCATTTCCACCATTCTATCCTCTAGCTCATTTATCCATTTCTCTGCCTCAATTATTGTGCTATTGTTTCCTTCTAGTGTATTTGCAATTTCAGTAATTATATTATTCATCTCTGTTTGCTTGTTCTTTATTTCTTCTATGTCCTTCGTGATTGTATTTACTGTGTTAAATGCTTCTTGCACTTTAGTTTCTGGTTTCAAGTCTTGAAACCATTCTAGCTTCACATCTTCAGAGCATCTTTAATATCACTATTCTGAATTCTTTTTCAGGGAGATTATTTATTCATTTATTTGCTCTTATGAGTTTCTATCTTGCTCTTTCATTTGTGTTGTATTTCTCTATCTTTTTTTTTTCCCCTAACTTGCTCCACTTGAGGTTTCCTTTTTCCCAGGCTTTAGGGTTACATTAGTTCTTCCTTTTGATTTTTGCCCTTGGAGGGAAATGTTGGTTGGACGTTTTGTGTTGATTTCTTGTTGGGGATCACTTATGCCTGTGTTCCAGTGGGAGGAGATCAAGTAGGTAATTACAGAAATACTGGGACATGTATACACACACACACACACACACACACACACTTCCACACATACAGTTATAACCAAAGTGTTCTAAAGAAAAGAGTACAGAGATTGACTTAGTGTGCAAGGGAAACCAGAGATGATATCAACCAGTTGAAAGCAGAGTCAGCTAATGGTCAATCTGGAAATCTGAGCATGAGCAGAAGGCCAACTGGGGAATATAGCACAGAGAGCTCAACAATTAACTTACTGGGTGAAAGAAGAAAGAGTAAAAGAAAAAAGGGAGAAGAAAAACAAATGAGTGAGGAAAAAAGAAAGAGGAGAAGGGAGGGAAAAGAGAAAAGGAAGGGGATGGAGAAGAGGATTAAAAATATAAAAAAAAAGAGAAAAAATAGAAAAGCAAAGACGAATAGAGGTGTGTGGAAAAGATTTATATATATTCAGGTATAGCTACAGAAGGTAAAGATCAGTAGAAAAGCAGTTGAATAAAAAAAAAAATCCAAAAAACTCATCAAGAAAAAAGAAAAGCGAGAAAGAGAGAGAAAAAACAAAAAAAAGCTAAAATGATTTTTTTTTTTCTTGGTGTTTTTTTTGACAAGAATCACAAAGAGGAAAACTCCACTGCACCACGAAAGGTAAATGTGGAGATTGAAATATGTAGGGGGGGATAAACCATGTGATTTATAAGAAAAAAAAGAAAAAGAAGCCTTAAAATGAATGTCTTTTTTTAACAAGGAAAACAAAGAAGAAAACTCCAAAGCACCACAAGAAGCTAATGTGTTGGTGGAAATATGTTGGGGAATAAGCAGTGCAATTTAAAAGAAGAATCTTAAAATGACTTTTTTTTTTTTAATAACAAGTAAAACAAAGAGGAAAAGTCCATGGCACTGCAAAATCTAATGTGATGGTGGAAATATGCTGGGGAATAAACAGTGTGCCTTATAAGAGAGAAAGAAAAAATAAATAAATAAAAGTTCTCGAGGTCATAGTTCTTGATTGTGGAGTCTGCTCCTGTGGATGGGGTTGGGTTAGTGTCCTGTGTTTTCCTGGTTGCCAGAGCTTGTGTCTATGTTCTGGGTGATGGAGCTGGATCTCCTCTCTCTGAAAGGCAGTGCAGTGTTCAGTAGTAGGTTTTGGATTGTCAATAGGTTCAGTATGCCTTTGGGCAGTCTTTATAGCTTTCGCTGTGTTAGGCACGTCTATTTCCGCAGCTGCTTCAAAGTGGTGCTCTCAGCATAACTGCAGTGCCGCCAGTCCCCTACTTGTCCCTGGGATCATTGCTGATGCTTCTGTTCTCCTGTCCCTTCCAGAGCTGCTGGCCCAAACTTGCTAGTGGGTGCTTGTGTGGATCCTTCTGTGTCTCTGCAACTTGTTTGGGCTGCTCTCAGCCCCCTAAGCTCACCGTCTGTATCACAGGGCTGTGTGCACTTGACTCTGTTTCTGAGGTCTGCCCTCTGTGTCTCGGGGCTTGGGTGCACTTGACTCTCAGTTCCCCAGGTCCACCTTCTGTGTCGCGGGCTTGTGTGCACTTGTCTCGACTTCCTGGGCTGGCCTCGGCATCGTGGGCCTAGTGTGGACTTGTTTCACCTCTGCCTGCATTCTGTCGCGGGGGGTTATTTTTTTCTTTTTCAGCTGAGCGGGGTGGGTTGTGTGCCCTGCCCAAGTTTGTATGCCTCCCTTTTATTGGCACCCCAGTCCCGCCCTCGCACCTGCTGGGTTTGTCTGCTGGCTACCTGGGCTGCCTGGGCCCGCCCTCTGTGCTGCAAGGGCTGTGTGCACTGACTGGCTGGGTTTGTCTGCCCCATAACTCTTGGCTACCTGGGCCCGCCATCTGTGCTACAAGGGCTGTGTGTGCTGGCTGGGTTTGTATGCCCCACCACTCTCGGCTCCCTGAGCCCGCCTTCTGTTTGGGGCCACAGTCCATGAGCTGTTACAGACTTAGAAGTGCAGCTTTCTCTGTTTACTGCCCTCCAAGTCCCTGTTGTGCCTGGTTTTCCAACACTTTGCAGCTCCCCTTCGGCCCGACTGTGAGGGAGTTTCCCTGCAAGGGAAGTCCTTTCAAGGCTCCTTCCCTCCCTTGTGGCACAAGCTCCTGCCCAGAAGTTCTCCATCTTCTCCCTTTTTATGTCTCCCTCCTCTCTCCTACCTGATCTCAGGGAGCTTAGCCTGTACCCCTGGAGTCCTGGGGTCTTCCGCTGTCGCCTAGCGGTTGCTTTGTAGGAGTTGTTCCATACCTTGATGTATTTGGAGGGAGGCTGGCGATCTCTCGAACTTACTCCTCCACCATCTTCTCTCGAAAAGTTGCACAATTTTGAATATTGTTGAAGATGTTCTAAGTTTTATCTTCATATTAAGATGCTTAGTTTTTGTATTAATATTACTTAGTGGTTTTAGTCCATGCTGTCACTTCACTCATGTTTGACTCTTTGTGACCCATTGTCTGTAGACTGCCAGGCTCCTCTGTCCATGGAATTCTCCAGGCAGAAATACTGGAGTGGGTAGCCATTCCCTTCTCCAGGAGATCTTCCTGACCCAGGTATTGAACCCAGGTCTCCTGCATTGCAGAAAAATTCTTTACCATCTGAGTAATTTTTGTGGTTTTATACAATCATTAGCCAAATATCCATATTTTTAGTTGTTCTGATTTTGAGTGTCTGGCATTTTTACCAAACTAGACTATTATTCTTATGTCATAATGCAACTGACATAATCATACTTTGAGAAATATCAGTAGTGCCGTTTTCTTTTTCACTTGTGTTCTCATTACTACTAATTTCATTCTACCATTGATGGTGTTTTCTTGTTTTGGTTTTTTTGTGTGTGGGGGGGGTGTTTTTATTATGATTTTGCTTGTCAGTTTTAAAGGAAAATAAATCAATTAAGGGAAAATGTTATTAAATCCATAAAATATTCTTTAAATAAACTTATTTGGACACACTCAACAGTGGAGACATCACAATATACTGAAATGTGACAAGCAGTATGAGCGCCAAAACGGTATCAGGAGACTCCGTGCATGCCCTTCTTTTCCCAATGTATCTAGGGCATAGAATACACCATATTTATTCCCTGTAGGGTACATGAGCACACCTACATTGATTTGAATATTTTAGGGCATGATTATGCTTTCTCTTTTATTTAGATAAAGACACTTTCAGGGGAGGTTCTGATGTTGCTTTCTGCATATTGAAATTATTTTCCTGCCCCATTCCAGAATGTTTGAAGACTCACATTTGTTATTACTGCATTCAGCATGCCTCAATAAGCAAGTTAAAGAAAAGGATATAGATTAATTCACTGAAAGATACATGGATACATTCTCAGCTATATTATTCAAATGTTATTGCAATGATTACAACAATCACAGCATTAAATAGGATATATCTGTCTTAATAATAGCAGGCCGTTAAATCAGTTAAATGTCTCTTAGCTCTCTGGGGAGTGGTAAAATTGAAATGCAAGCCAGTTGGGGTGAAGAAAATATGAGGTGAAAAAAAAGAAAACATGAGGTGTCTTTCTCTTTTTAAGAGTACATCACATGGAGAAAATGTAAACAAACTAGAAACACAATCTATGGTATTTCATATTTTATAAATAACTTGTAATACATGTAACATTCTTCTTTCCAAAATAAATATGATTAAGATTTATCTGACAAAAAGCACTGACATAAAAATTATTTTGTTGATTTTTTATTCTGATTTACTTTAAAATATTTTATTTCCACTGTAGCAAAATAATAATGATTGCATAGCTAATTACAAAAAAGCTTAATATATGGGCTATGGGAAAAAAATCAAAAGGGATTTGATTTAGCTTATATTGAGTGGAAACAGTGGCTGACTTTATTTTCAGGGGCTCCAGAATCACTGCAGATGGTGATTGCAGCCACGAAATTAAAAGAACTTACTCCTTGAAAGGAAAGTTATGACCAACCTAGACAGCATATTAAAAAGCAGAGACATTACTTTGCTAACAAAGGTCCATCTAGTCAAGGCTATGGTTTTTCCATTGGTCATGTATGGATGTGAGAGTTGTACTATAAGAAAGCTGAGCACTGAAGAATTGATGCTTTTGAACTGTGGTGTTGAAGAAGACTCTTGAGAGTCCCTTGGACTGCAAGGAGATCCAACCAGTCCATCCTAAAGGAGGTCAGTCCCGGGTGTTCATTGGAAGGACTGATGTTGAAGCTGAAACTCCAATACTTTGGCCACCTGAGGCAAAGAGCTGACTCATTGGAAAAGACCGTGATGCTGGGAAAGATTGAGGGCAGGAAAAGAAGGCGACGAACGAGGATGAGATGGTTGGATGGCATCACAGACTCCATAGACATGGGTTTGGGTGGACTCCAGGAGTTGGTGATAGACAGGGAGGCCTGGCTTGCTGTGGTTCATGGGGTCGCGAAGAGTCAGACACGACTGAGAGACTGAACTGAACTGAACTGAACTGAATGGTCTAGTGCTTTTACCTACTTTAAGTCTGAATTTTGCAATGAGGAGTTCATGATCTAAGCCACAGTCAGCTCCTGGTCTTGTTTTTGCTGGCTGTACAGACATTCTCTATGCAGGCAAAAGAGAAAAAGAAAGATGCATCCATCTGAATGCAGAGTTCCAAAGAATAGCAAGCAGATATAAGAAAGCCTTCCTAACTGATCAATGCAAAGAAATAGAGGAAAACAATAGAATGGGAAAGACTAGAGATCTCTTCAAGCAAATTAGAGATACCAAGGGAACATTTCATACAAAGATGGACACAAGAAAGGACATAAATGATATGGACCTAAAAGAAGAAGATATTAAGAGGTGGCAAGAATATACAGAAGATGTATACAAAAAAAATATCTTAATGACCAGGACAACCACAATGATATAATCACTAACTAACGATGATGTAATCACTAGAGCCAGACATCCTGAAGTGCAAAGTGAACCTTAGGTAGCATCACTATGAACAAAGCTAGTGGAGGTGATGGAATTCCAGCTTAGCTATTTCAAATTCTTAAAAATGATGCTGTGAAAGTGCTGCACTAAATAAGCCAGCAAATTTGGAAAACGTAGCACTGATCACAGGACTGGAAAAGGTCAGTTTTAATTCCAGTTCCTAAGAATGGTCAAGATACTTCACAGTTGCACTCATCTCACATGCTAGCAAAGTAATGCTCAAAATTCTCCAAGCCAGACCTCAACAGTACATGAACCAAGAACTTGCATTCAAGCTGGATTTTAGAAAATACAGAACCACAGATCAAATAGCCAACATCCAATGGGTCACAGAAAAAGCAGAGAATTCCAGAAAGAAAAAAATCTACTTATGCTTCATTGACTACACTAAAGCCTTTGACTATGTGCGTCACAAGAAACTGTGGAAAATTTTTCAAGAGATGGGAATACCAGACTGCCTTCCCTGCCTCTGGAGAAATCTGTATGCACGTCTAGAAACAACAGTTAGAATCAGACATGGAACAACAGACTGGTTCTAATTTGGGAAAGGAGTATGTCAAGGTTGTATATCGTCACCCTGTTTATTTAACTTCTATGTAGAGTATATCATACAAAATATCAGGCTGGATGAAACACAAGCTGGAATGAGGATTGCTGAGAAAACAGTAATAGCCTGAAATATACAGATGACACCACACTAAAAGCAGAAAGTGAAGAGAAATTAAAGAGCCTCTTGATGAAAGTGAAAGGGGAGAGTGAAAAAGCTGGCTTAAAATCAACATTAAAAAGACAAGATCATGTCATCCAGTCCCATCACTTCATGGCAAATAGATGGGAAAACAATGAAAACTTTGAGAGACTTTTTTTCCCTCTTGGGCTCCAAAATTGCTTCAGATGACTATAGCCGTGAAATTAAAAGACATTTGCTCCTTGGAAGCAAAACTATGACTAACCTGGACAGCATATTAAAAAGTAGAGACATTACTTTGTTGACAAATATCCATCTAGTCAGAGCTATGTTTTTTCTAGTAGCCATGTATGGATGTGAGAGTTGGATCATAAAGAAAGCTGAGCAATGAAGAATTGATGCTTTTGAACCTTGGTTTGGAGAAAACTCTTGAGAATCCCTTGGACATCAAGGACATCAAACCAGTTAATCCTAAAGGAAATCAGTCTTGAATATTCATTGGAAGGACTGATGCTAAAGCTTAGGCCCCAATACTTTGGCCACCTGATTCAAAGTACTGACTAACTGGAGAAGACTCTGATGCTGGGAAGGATTGAGGGCAGGAAGAGATGACAGAGGATGAGATGTTTGGATGACATCACCAACTCGATGGACATGAGTTCGAGCAAGCTCTGGGAGTTTGTATTGAACAGGGAAGCCTGGCTTGCTGCAGTTCATGGGCACACAAATAGCCACACACAACTGAGCGACTTAGTGTCAGAACTGAACCGATAGACAAAAATAACTATAGTTTCCCACTTGCTATGATGTATTATCTGTAATAACAACAACAAAAATAGTATGTGCAGGGAAACAGAACATACAGGGAAAAGCAGTCAACAGAAACTGACTCTGAGGAGGCCTGGAAACTTGGAAAAGTTTCTGCTGATACCCACAACACCCACATATGGTTACTTTTCATATCTGACATACACAGAAGATCCCATAATCTATGGTGACAGAAAACTTGTCACACTGCCTAGATCTGACGTGGGAACCTGGGGATGAATGCTAGTAGGTTCTGTTGCGATAGCAAACTGTTCTAAAATTAGATTTGTAATGACTGTTGCACAAATCTCTCAATATACAAAAAACACCTAATTAAATATTTTTAAATTATACATTAGTATTATATAAATTATATAGCTCAATAAGAATTTTAAAATATACATAGTGATTTTGAATATAAGATTATTTTTGATATTAGAATGGGGCCATTGTACTAAAAATCCACTTAATATTTAACTTTTGGTAAGTCTATGGTACAAAGAATTGATAGGACTGAGCAAATTTCCATGAACAATGCACCGTGCTTCATTTTAAAACAAAGGGTATTTAGAGAACCAGCAGTCAATATTCCCTTGGAAGTATCCATAAAACACAAGATGACACCTGAGTTACTCTTCCTTGATCCCAGCAAGCACAACGACACAAAACTTTAAGGATCTATGTTCCATGTCAAAAGAAACAATAAGTATAGAACCATAAATAAGAAACAACAGAACAAGAGAGTGATTCTAGGATTCCTTTAGATGATAAGTAGAAATACAATATAGTACATATGGAAATCTACTGAATGGCAGGATTATATTAAAAACTAGACAAAGGAGAAAACAGAAAATTAAGTGATTCTTAGTTAAACACAGTGAGATCCTAGATCAGATTATGAGTTTTGAAAGACACTGAATTTTTGAAGCATTTATCAAAATTCAGTTCTGTCGCTTAGTTATGTCTGACTCTTTGCGACCCATGGAGATGGACTGCAGAATGCCAGCTTTCCCCTGTCCATCCACAAACTCCCAGAGCTTGCTCAAACTAATGTCCATTGAGTCGTGATGCTATCCAACCATCTCATTTTCTGCTGTTCCTTTCTCCTGCCTTCAATCTTTTCCCAGAATCAGGGTCTTTTCTAATGTTTAATAAATTTCCATTTGCTATGGACCTTTTATGGACTGTAGCCAGCCAGACCTCCTCTGTCCATGGAATTCTTCAGGCAAGAATATTAGAGTGGTATGCTGTGCCCTCCTCCAGGGGATCTTCCCGATATCCAGGGACAGAATTCCACATCTTTTTAATTCTCCTGCATTGGCAGGTGGGTTCTTTTAAGACTAGCGCCACCTGGGAAGTGTTTA
Source organism: Okapia johnstoni (assembly GCA_024291935.2). Lineage (NCBI taxonomy): Eukaryota > Metazoa > Chordata > Mammalia > Artiodactyla > Giraffidae > Okapia > Okapia johnstoni. Next base: position 1,901 of record JAGTYA010000878.1, on the reverse strand, counting down.
ACAACACATGTACCCTCTCATTCCCCTGGAGAAGGAAATGGCAACCAACTCCGGTACTCTTCGCTTGAAAAAATTCCATGGACGAAGGAGCCTGGTAGGCTACAGTCCATGGGGGTACGCAAAGAGTCGGACACAATCTGAGCCGCTTCAACTTTCACTTACCCTCTCATCCAGACTAAGACTAGAGCATAGCATTTACTAAGCACTGGGTGTCGTATGTGTGTGTGTGTGTGTGTGTGTGTGTGTGTGGTGTGTGTGTGTGTAGTGTGTGTGTGTGTGTATGTGTGTGTACTCAGTCGTGTCCAACTCTTCGTGGCCCCATGGACTGTAGCTCATCAGTCTTCCCTATCCATGGAATTTTCCAGGTAAGAATACTGGAATGGATTGCTATTCCCTTCTCCAGGAGATCTTCCCAATCCAGGTCTCCAGCATGTCAGGCAGATTCTTAACCATCTGAGACAACAAGAAAGCCAAAGGCATGATGGGAAATAAAGCTGAGAATGTAAAACAATAGTAACCCAGTCATACCATGTAACTTGCATGAAGGAAAGTTGACTGATAAGGGACTCCTTTGCCCCAGAGAAAACAGCAGCATTAATTCAAATAAACTACATGATGATATGTATTTTCATTAATTTTGATTTTCAATAACTTCCCTTTACAATGCCCCGTTAAATAAACACAGAGTTCTTCAATAAGGAAATAGCTAATTATGCAGATAAGAAATTCACAAAGTTTTTAGTAAGACTAAATTTCAAAAATTCATTAAGTACAATTAAAAAAGCAACCTTTTTCTTCTACAACTTAATGTGAAATTCTAGTAAATAATTGGTACCTCATAATTGAAAAAGTCCAAAATAATTTATTTATTTGAAGAAAATATATATTTATATACTCATTTAGTTTTAAAAGTGATTTAGGAAAACTACTATTGGGAAATTCAAGTATATGTTCCAGTGGGGAAAGCCTGTTAGAAAAGTTTTAGGGAAGTGCAATTTTAATAAAGTTTATGTTATCCTTAGTTTTTCTTTTTCAACCCATTGTAATGTTGAGCTAAATTGAAACAAATAGGACTGTCATTATTTTTCCAGCAAAAGTAGGTTTTATTTAGGGATCAGCAAAGAATCAAAGATTTTCAGGGTCTTTTCAAGTATGGTGAGACCCATGCAGGACGCCAGAAACAAATGATGAGAAAAGAAAAGTCTTTAATAGAGAGGAAGGGGATGGGGATTGCGGAGAGCTAAACCAAAGAATCCAAGGCTTTTCATTGACTCTAGACGTGACCATTTCTTACTAGATGAGTTCTTGCCAGGAACAATGGAGTCTCTCTCCTTCCTATCAGGCTTTGCTATCTTAGTCAGGCCATGACAACTCCCTTTTCTGGTCTCCTTACATTATTTTATAAGTGAGGTTTTCTGCTTATTTAAATCTGTTCAATAGCAGCGATTTTCTATTCTATAAATCTTCATGAATTTTTTCAAGAATATTCACATAATTACTTTACTTTTATTTCCATTACATCTTGTAACTGACCTCAGAGTACCCTGGTAGCTCAGCTGGAAATGAATTCACCTGCAATGCAGGAGACCTCAGTTCAATTCCCGTGTCTGGAAGATCCACTGGAGGAAGGGATAGGAACACAGTGTTCTTGAGCGTCCCTGGTGGTTCAGCTGGTTTTAAAGAAAAAAATTGCCACAATGCTTGATTCGAACGCTGAGTTTTTGGGGGATCTCCTGGAGAAGGGGAAAAAAATACCCACCCAGTATTTTGGGGGGGAATTCCATGCTGTGTAGTTTATGAGGTCACAAAATGTTGGGCACAAAATGAGGATTTTTACTTTTAGTAACATTCGTACACCTGTTCCCCTCAATTTTTCTGCCATAAAAAGTAAGCATTTCCTA
>JAGTYA010000877.1:0-16547 GCA_024291935.2 Okapia johnstoni | reverse complement strand
CTCCGGTCACAGCCAAGGGCAATCGGGCTTCCCCTCGAATGCAGGGGCGAAGGTCGTGCTTTTTCCCGCGCGGCGCAGGGGGAAGCGGGGGTGTGGCCTCTCTGAATCGGGGGCGTGGCGCCTCGGGGAGCCTCTCTTGTTGCCTCTGAGAAGTCCAGGCCTCCTTTGACATCGCCAGGGGGCTGCTGGGCTTCCCCTCGCCTCACGTCCAGGGAACTGGACTCGCTTGCCGATGGGGGTTCCTCGGGGACCTTTGGTCTTGCGGCCGGAACTGGCCCCTTGGGGCCTCTTCTCGAACCTCAGGAGAGGCGAGAGTCCCGCTCTGGAGGTGCGAGGGAATGTAGGGATTGCGATGGCATTCAGGAAGGGGATTGGACCCCCCTTTCGAGAGGAGGGGCCGACGGCGACGGGGGGCCCCTCGCGAGCGGCCTCTGGAGACTCAGGGTTCCGCTCGCCTGTGGACACGGGTATCCCAGGGAACCTCTGGGGGCGCCTAGAGGGAGTCCAGCCTCCGTTGCAGCGCCAGAGAGAAGGCAGGACGGCTCTCGCGTCGCTGCAGATCCCAAGGGCCCCGTCTCGCAAGGAGGGGGGCCCGGGGGACGCCCTCGCGGTGTGGCGGGGAAGCCCCGCCCGCTTTCTTGGCAGGTTGGCCCGGGGATCTCGGGGGGGACACCTGGAGTCGCCCGCAAGGAGTCAAGCCCCGTTCGGAGCCGGAACAGGTGCCGGGGCATGCTCTCCATGCCCTGCAAGGGAAAAGCGCCTCCTCCCTCTATGGGGCGTGGCCTCACGGGGGTGTTCTCGACTTGCGGCGGTGCATTCTCGAGTTGCGGCGGGTACCCCGGCCCGTCTCCCCCGTTTAGCCCAGCGGGGTCGTCGCCATGCCTCCTTTCGAGAGCGGACAGGGGCCCGGGGCCCGAGCAGCCTCGGGATTTCGCCAGGAGGCGCGCTGCAGCGCGCCCTGGGTCCGCGTCAGGCATGGAGCTAGGACCCTCGGGGGTCCCCGAGGGGGGGGGGGGGACAGGTATAACTGGCACCTGTGGGGTGGGTGCCTCCAGGGAGTCGAGGGGACTCAGCCTTTCTCTCTCTCGGTCACAGCCAAGGGCAATCGGGCTTCCCCTCGAATGCAGGGGCGAAGGTCGTGCTTTTCCCGCCGCGCGCGGGCGGGGGGGAAGCGGGGGTGGCCTCTCTGAATAATCGGGGGGCGTGGCGCCTCGGGGAGCCTCTCTTGTTGCCTCTGAGAAGTCCAGGCCTCCTTTGACATCGCCAGGGGCTGCTGCTGGGCTTCCCCTCGCCTCACGTCCAGGGAACTGGACTCGCTTGCCGATGATGGGGGTTCCTCGGGGACCTTTGGTCTTGCGGCCGGAACTGGCCCCCTTGGGGCCTCTTCTCGAACCTCAGGAGAGGCGAGAGTCCCGCTCTGGAGGTGCGAGGGAATGTAGGGATTGCGATGGCATTCAGGAAGGGGATTGGACCCCCCCTTTCGAGAGAGGGGCCGACGGGCGACGGGGGGCCCCCTCGCGAGCGGCCTCTGGAGACTCAGGGTTCCGCTCGCCTGTGGACACGGGTATCCCAGGGAACCTCTGGGGGCGCCTAGAGGGAGTCCAGCCTCCGTTGCAGCGCCAGAGAGAAGGCAGGACGGCTCTCGAGTCGCTGCAGATCCCAAGGGCCCCGTCTCGCAAGGAGGGGGGGCCCGGGGGACGCCCTCGCGGTGTGGCGGGAAGCCCCCGCTTTCTTGGCAGGGTTGGCCCGGGGATCTCGGGGGGACACCTGGAGTCGCCCGCAAGGAGTCAAGCCCCGTTCGGAGCCGGAAACAGGTGGAACAGGTGCTCTCCATGGCATGCTCTCTCCATGCCCTGCAAGGGAAAAGCGCCTCCCTCCCTCTATGGGCGTGGCCTCACGGGGGTGTTCTCGACTTGCGGCGGTGCATTCTCGAGTTGCGGCGGGTACCCCCCGGCCCGTCTCCCCCCGTTAGCCCCAGCGGGGGTCGCCATGCCTCCTTTCGAGCGGACAGGGGCCCGAGCAGCCTCGGGATTCGCCAGGAGGCGCTGCAGCGCCCTGGGTGGTCCGCGTCAGGCATGGAGCTAGACCCCTCGGGGGTCCCGAGGGGGGGGGAGGGGACAGGTATAACTGGCACCTGTGGGGTGGCCTCCCAGGGAGTCGAGGGGGACACTCAGCCTTTCTCTCTCCGGTCACAGCCAAGGGCAATCGGGGCTTCCCCTCGAATGCAGGGGCGAAGGTCGTGCTTTTCCCGCGCGGCGCAGGGGGGAAGCGGGAGGTGGCCTCTCTGAATCGGGGGGGGTGGTGGCGCCTCGGGGGAGCCTCTCTTGTTGCCTCTGAGAAGTCCAGGCCTCCTTTGACATCGCCAGGGGCTGCTGGGCTTCCCCTCGCCTCACGTCCAGGGAACTGGACTCGCTTGCCCGATGGGGGTTCCTCGGGGACCTTTGGTCTTGCGGCCGGAACTGGCCCCCTGGGGGGCTCTTCTCGAACCTCAGGAGAGGCGAGAGTCCCGCTCTGGAGGTGCGAGGGAATGTAGGGATTGCGATGGCATTCAGGAAGGGGATTGGACCCCCCCTTTCGAGAGGAGGGGGCCGACGGCGACGGGGGGCCCCCTCGCGAGCGGGCCTCTGGAGACTCAGGGTTCCGCTCGCCTGTGGACACGGGTATCCCAGGGAACCTCTGGGGGGCGCCTAGAGGGAGTCCAGCCTCCGTTGCAGCGCCCAGAGAGAAGGCAGGACGGCTCTCGAGTCGCTGCAGATCCCAAGGGCCCCGTCTCGCAAGGGAGGGGGGCCCGGGGGGACGCCCTCGCGGTGTGGCGGGAAGCCCCGCTTTCTTGGCAGGTTGGCCCGGGGATCTCGGGGGACACCTGGAGTCGCCCGCAAGGAGTCAAGCCCCGTTCGGAGCGCCGGAACAGGTGCCGGGGCATGCTCATGCTTCCATGCCCTGCAAGGGAAAAGCGCCCCTCCCCTCTATGGGCGTGGTCCTCACGGGGGTGTTCTCGACTTGCGGCGGTGCATTCTCGAGTTGCGGCGGGTACCCCGGCCCGCTCCCCCCTAGTAAGGGCGGGGTCCCCATGCCTCCTTCGAAGCGGACAGGGGCCCGAGCAGCCTCGGGATTCCCAGGAGGCGTTGCAGCGCCCTGGGTCCTCACTGTCAGCATGGAGCTAGGACCCTGGGCGGCTCCCCAGTGGGGGAGGGGACAGGTATAACTGGGGGTGGGGTTTGGGCCTGGTCAGGGAGTCCGAGGGGAACTCCCTTTCTCTCCGGTTGCACAGGATGCCTCAGGCGGGAATCGGCGCCCCTCGAACCCTATGCAGGGGCGAAGGTCGTGTCTTTTCCCGCCGGCGCAGGCAGGAAGCGACTGTGGCCTCTTCTGACTCGGGGCGCGTGGCGCCCCGGGGAGCCTCTCTTGTTGCGGCAGCTGAAGTCCAGCCTCCCTTTGACATCGCCAGGGGCTGCCTGGGCTTCCCCTCGCCTCACGTCCAGGGAACTGGACTCCGCTCCGATGGGGGAACCTCGGGACCTTTGGTCTTGCGGCTCGGAACTGGCCTAGGGGTTTGGGGCCTCTTCCAACCTCAGGAAGGCTAGAGGCCTCCTGGAGGGTGGGCGGAGGGAAGGGAATGTAGGGATTGCGAGGCATTCAGGAACTGGTTGGACCCTTTGGGAGGAGAGGGGCCTCTCCGAAGTCGGGGGGCCCTAGGGCCATCTGGAGAGCTCAGGGGTCTCGCCTGTGGACAATCTCTCCCCTCCTCTGGGGTTCGCCTAGGGGGCCAGCCCCTTGGCGAAGCCTCGGCGCAGGACGGCTCTCGCAAGTCGCTGAAGATTCCAAGGGGGTCCGCGGAGCGGGGGTGGCCCCTCGCGGCGGCCTCTCTGAATCCGGCTTGGCGGTGGCCTCTCGGGGGAACCTCTCCCGCAGGGAGTTGCCCCGTTCTGAGAAGGAACAGGGCCTCCTTTGACCATCGATCAGGGGGAAGCGGGGCTTCTCCTTGCCTCAGCCTCGACTCCAGGGAACTGGAACTCGCTTGCCGATGGGGGTTCCCCGGGGGGACCTTTTGGGGTTTGGTCTTGCGGGAACCGGAACTGGCCCCGGAACTGGCCCCTTGGGGCCTCTTTCTCGAACCTCAGGAGAGGCGAGAGTCCCGCTCTGGAGGTGCGAGGGAATGTAGGGATTGCGATGGCATTCAGGAAGGGGATTGGACCCCCCCTTTCGAGAGGAGGGGCCGACGGCGACGGGGGGGGCCCCTCGCGAGCGGCCTCTGGAGACTCAGGGTTCCGCTCGCCTGTGGACACGGGTATCCCAGGGAACCTCTGGGGGCGCCTAGAGGGAGTCCAGCCTCCGTTGCAGCGCCAGAGAGAAGGCAGGACGGCTCTCGCGTCGCTGCAGATCCCAAGGGCCCCGTCTCGCAAGGAGGGGGGCCCGGGGGGACGCCCTCGCGGTGTGGCGGTGGCGGGAAAGCCCCGCTTTTCTTGGCAGGTTGGCCCGGGGGATCTCGGGGGACACCTGGAGTCGCCCGCAAGGAGTCAAGCCCCCCGTTCGGAGCCGGAACAGGTGCCGGGGCATGCTCTCCATGCCCTGCAAAGGGAAAAGCGCCTCCTCCCTCTATGGGCGTGGCCTCACGGGGGTGTTCTCGACTTGCGGCGGTGCATTCTCGAGTTGCGGCGGGTACCCCGGCCCGTCTCCCCCCGTTAGCCCGCGGGGTCGCCATGCCTCCTTTCGAGCGGGACAGGGGCCCGAGCAGCCTCGGGGATTCGCCAGGAGGCGCTGCAGCGCCCTGGGTCCGCGTCAGGCATGGAGCTAGGACCCTCGGGGGGTCCCCGGAGGGGGGGAGGGGACAGGTATAACTGGCACCTGTGGGGTGGCCTCCAGGGAGTCGAGGGGACTCAGCCTTTCTCTCCGGTCACAGCCAAGGGCAATCGGGCTTCCCCTCGAATGCAGGGGCGAAGGTCGTGCTTTTCCGCGCGGCGCAGGGGGGAAGCGGGGGGGGGTGGCCTCTCTGAATCGGGGGCGTGGCGCCTCGGGGAGCCTCTCTTGTTGCCTCTGAGAAGTCCCAGGCCTCCTTTGACATCGCCAGGGGCTGCTGGGCTTCCCCTCGCCTCACGTCCAGGGAACTGGACTCGCTTGCCGATGGGGGTTTCCTCGGGGACCTTTGGTCTTGCGGCCGGAAACTGGCCCCTTGGGGCCTCTTCTCGAACCTCAGGAGAGGCGAGAGTCCCCCGCTCTGGAGGTGCGAGGGAATGTAGGGATTGCGATGGCATTCAGGAAGGGGATTGGACCCCCCTTTTCGAGAGGAGGGGCCGACGGCGACGGGGGGGCCCTCGCGAGCGGCCTCTGGAGACTCAGGGTTCCGCTCGCCTGTGGACACACGGGTATCCCAGGGAACCTCTGGGGGCGCCTAGAGGGAGTCCAGCCTCCGTTGCAGCGCCAGAGAGAAGGCAGGACGGCTCTCGCGTCGCTGCAGATCCCAAGGGCCCCGTCTCGCAAGGAGGGGGGCCCGGGGGGGACGCCCTCGCGGTGTGGGCGGGAAGCCCCGCTTTCTTGGCAGGTTGGCCCGGGGATCTCGGGGGACACCTGGAGTCGCCCGCAAGGAGTCAAGCCCCGTTCGGAGCCGGAACAGGTGCCGGGGCATGCTCTCCATGCCCTGCAAGGGAAAAAAGCGCCTCCTCCTCCCTCTATGGGCGTGGCCTCACGGGGGGTGTTCTCGACTTGCGGCGGTGCATTCTCGAGTTGCGGCGGGTACCCCCCCGGCCCGTCTCCCCCGTTAGCCCAGCGGGGTCGCCATGCCTCCTTTCGAGCGGACAGGGGCCCGAGCAGCCTCGGGATTCGCCAGGAGGCGCTGCAGCGCCCTGGGTCCGCGTCAGGCATGGAGCTAGGACCCTCGGGGGTCCCCGGAGGGGGGGGAGAGGGGACAGGTATAACTGGCACCTGTGGGGGGTGGCCTCCAGGGAGTCGAGGGGACTCAGCCTTTCTCTCCGGTCACAGCCAAGGGCAATCGGGCTTCCCCTCGAATGCAGGGGCGAAGGTCGTGCTTTTCCGCGCGGCGCAGGGGGAAGGGGGGCGGGGGTGGCCTCTCTGAATCGGGGGCGTGGCGCCTCGGGGAGCCTCTCTTGTTGCCTCTGAGAAGTCCAGGCCTCCTTTGACATCGCCAGGGGCTGCTGGGCTTCTTCCCCTCGCCTCACGTCCAGGGAACTGGACTCGCTTGCCGATGGGGGTTCCTCGGGGACCTTTGGTCTTGCGGCCGGAACTGGCCCCTTGGGGCCTCTTCTCGAACCTCAGGAGAGAGCGAGAGTCCCGCTCTGGAGGTGCGAGGGAATGTAGGGATTGCGATGGCATTCAGGAAGGGGATTGGACCCCCCTTTCGAGAGGAGGAGGGCCGACGGCGACGGCGGGGGGGCCCCTCGCGAGCGGCCTCTGGAGACTCAGGGTTCCGCTCGCCTGTGGACACGGGTATCCCAGGGAACCTCTGGGGGCGCCTAGAGGGAGTCCAGCCTCCGTTGCAGCGCCAGAGAGAGAGGCAGGACGGCTCTCGCTCTCTCGAGTCGCTGCAGCAGATCCCAAGGGCCCCGTCTCGCAAGGAGGGGGGCCCGGGGGACGCCCTCGCGGTGTGGCGGGGCGGGAGCCCCGCTTTCTTGGCAGGTTTGGCCGGGATCTCGGGGGGGGACACCTGGAGTCGCCCGCAAGGAGTCAAGCCCCCGTTCGGAGCCCGGAACAGGTGCCGGGGGCATGCTCTCCATGCCCTGCAAGGGAAAAGCGCCTCCTCCCTCTATATGGGCGTGGCCTCACGGGGGGTGTTCTCGACTTGCGGCGGTGCATTCTCGAGTTGCGGCGGGTACCCCCCCGGCCCGTCTCCCCCGTTAGCCCAGCGGGGTCGCCATGCCTCCTTTCGAGCGGACGGGGCCCGAGCAGCCTCGGGATTCGCCAGGAGGCGCTGCAGCGCCCTGGGGTCCGGCGTCAGGCATGGAGCTAGGACCCTCGGGGGCCCCGGAGGGCGGGGGAGGGGACAGGTATAACTGGCACCTGGGGGGGGGGGAGTCGCGGGGAACTGCCTCGGGTGTATCCCTCGGTCCTCGGGGGGGATGGAGCAAGGGGGAGCTGCAGTCCTCCCTTGGCTCGCCCGCGATCCGGGTCCTTTCGGCATGGGGCAGCCATCGTATATTCGCCCTCGGGCGGGCCGGAGGCCTGCTCAGCGAGCCCGGGTCCGCGGGGGAGCTAGGACCCTCGGGGGTCCCCGGAGGGGGGGGGAGGGGGACAGGTATAACTGGCACCTGTGGGGTGGCCTCCAGGGAGTCGAGGGGACTCAGCCTTTCCTTTCTCTCCGGCACAGCCAAGGGCAATCGGGGGCTTCCTTTCCCTCGAATGCAGGGGCGAAGGTTCGTGCTTTTTCGCGCGCGGCGCGCAGGGGGAAGGGGGGGGGGGGGCCTCTCTGAATCGGGGGGGCGTGTGGCGCCTCGGGGAGCCTCTCTCTTGTTGCCTCTGAGAAGTCCAGGGCCTCCTTTGACATCGCCAGGGGCTGCTGGGCTTCCCCTCGCCTCACGTCCAGGGAAACTGGACTCGCTTGCCGATGGGGGTTCCTCGGGGACCTTTGGTCTTTGCGGCCGGAACTGGCCCCCTTGGGGCCTCTTCTCTCGAACCTCAGGAGAGGCGAGAGTCCCGCTCTGGAGGTGCGAGGGAATGTAGGGATTGCGATGGCATTCAGGAAGGGGATTGGACCCCCCTTTCGAGAGGAGGGGGGCGACGGCGACGACGGGGGGCCCCTCGCGCGAGCGGCCTCTGGAGACTCAGGGTTCCGCTCGCCTGTGTGACACGGGTATCCCAGGGAACCTCTGGGGGGCGCCTAGAGGGAGTCCAGCCTCCGTTGCAGCGCCAGAGAGAGAGGCAGGACGGCTCTCGCGTCGCTGCAGATCCCCAAGGGCCCCGTCTCGCAAGGAGGGGGGCCCCGGGGGACGGACCCCTCGCGGTGTGGCGGGAAGCCCCGCTTTTCTTGGCAGGTTGGCCCGGGGGATCTCGGGGGACACCTGGAGTCGCCCCCGCAAGGAGTCAAGCCCCGTTCGGAGCCGGAACAGGTGCCGGGGCATGCTCTCCATGCCCCTGCAAGGGAAAAGCGCCTCCTCTCCTCTCTATGGGCGTGGGCCTCACGGGGGTGTTCTCGACTTGCGGCGGTGCATTCTCGAGTTGCGGCGGGTACCCCGGCCCCGTCTCCCCCGTTAGCCCAGCGGGGTCGCCATGCCTCCTTTCGAGCGGACAGGGGGGGCCCGAGCAGCCTCGGGATTCGCCAGGAGGCGCTGCAGCGCCCTGGGTCCGCGTCAGGCATGGAGCTAGGACCCTCGGGGGGTCCCCGGAGGGGGGGGGGAGAGGGGACAGGTATAACTGGCACCTGTGGGGTGGCCTCCAGGGAGTCGAGGGGACTCAGCCTTTTCTCTCTCCGGTCACAGCCAAGGGCAATCGGGCTTCCCCTCGAATGCAGGGGCGAAGGTCGTGCTTTTCCGCGCGGCGCAGGGGGGGGGAAGCGGGGGGTGGCCTCTCTGAATCGGGGGCGTGGCGCCTCGGGGAGCCTCTCTTGTTGCCTCTGAGAAGTCCAGGCCTCCTTTGACATCGCCAGGGGCTGCTGGGCTTCCCCTCGCCTCACGTCCAGGGAACTGGACTCGCTTGCCGATGGGGGTTCCTCGGGGACCTTTGGTCTTGCGGGCCGGAACTGGCCCCTTGGGGCCCTCTTCTCTCGAACCTCAGGAGAGGCGAGAGTCCCGCTCTGGAGGTGCGAGGGAATGTAGTAGGGATTGCGATGGCATTCAGGAAGGGGATTGGACCCCCCCTTTCGAGAGGAGGGGCCGACGGCGACGGGGGGCCCCTCGCGAGCGGCCTCTGGAGACTCAGGGTTCCGCTCGCCTGTGGACACGGGTATCCCAGGGAACCTCTGGGGGCGCCTAGAGGGAGTCCAGCCTCCGTTGCAGCGCCAGAGAGAGAAGGCAGGACGGCTCTCGCGCGTGCGCTGCAGATCTCCCAAGGGCCCCGTCTCGCAAGGAGGGGGGCCCCGGGGACGCCCTCCCTCTCGCGGTGTGGCGGGAAGCCCCGCTTTCTTGGCAGGTTGGCCCGGGGATCTCGGGGGACACCTGGAGTCGCCCGCAAGGAGTCAAGCCCCGTTCGGAGCCCGGAACAGGTGCCGGGGGGCATGCTCTCCATGCCCTGCAAGGGAAAAGCGCCTCCTCCCTCTATGGGCGTGGCCTCACGGGGGTGTTCTCGACTTGCGGCGGGTGCATTCTCGAGTTGCGGCGGGTACCCCCGCCCGTCTCCCCCCCGTTAGCCCAGCGGGGTCGCCATGCCTCCTTTCGAGCGGACAGGGGGCCGAGCAGCCTCGGGATTCGCCAGGAGGCGCTGCAGCGCCCTGGGGTCCGCGTCAGGCATGGAGCTAGGACCCTCGGGGGTCCCCGGAGGGGGGGGGGGGGGACAGGTATAACTGGCACCTGTGGGGTGGCCTCCCAGGGAGTCGAGGGGACTCAGCCTTTCTCTCCGGTCACAGCCAAGGGCAATCGGGCTTCCCCTCGAATGCAGGGGCGAAGGTCGTGCTTTTCCGCGCGGCGCAGGGGGAAAGCGGGGGTGGCCTCTCTGAATCGGGGGCGTGGCGCCTCGGGGAGCCTCTCTTGTTGCCGTCTGAGAATCGCCAGGGGGACTGCTTGCTGGGCTTCCCCTCGCCTCTAACGTCCAGGGAACTGGACTCGCGTTGCCGATGGGGGTTCCTCGGGGACCCTTTGGTCTTGCGGCCGGGAACTGGAACCCGTAGTGGGCCGATTCTGGACACCGTGGGGAGTGATAGGGTGAGAGTCGGGTTAGTTGTCAAGTGCTTGAAGGGACATGTTGAGTGAGAGATTGTCTCCTGAGGGGGTTCTAGGAAGGGTGATTGGACCTAGTCGTGCGAGGGCCGGTTTGGGACACCGTAGGTGCGCCGCGGAGACACGATACACTCACGGAGGAGTGCGATGTCGTCTTAAGCTTGTGGAGGTGTGCGGGACCAGGGATTGTATTGTTCCGCTAGTTGGCATTCAGGGGCACACGGGTTGGAACAGGGAACGAGGTCAGGTTCTCGTGGTCGCGCGGGATGGAGAGTAGATAAACGATGGTGGATTGCGAGTCGCATCACTCTCAAGTTGGTAATGTGTGACGGTGCGAGCCTATACGGTCAGTACGGCTCAGGCGTTGCGCATAGCAGAGTTGGTTAGTTGGTTAGCCCTGGGTTAAGCAGTGGGTGAGCGACGCCACGACATATAGGAGAGGTGAGTCAAGCCTGGTCCTGACAGCCGCCAGGGTTGAGAGAAAGGACTCCGCTGCGCCGGCAGGAAGGGGTCTCTCACGAGTCGCTGCAGGATCCAAGGTGGCTCCGCAGTATCGCTCAGCGTTGAGGCGGGTTGGCGTGGTACCTGCGAGGGAGCCACATATATCGAAAGGCTCTCCCGGCGTTTTCTTTGAGGCAGCAGGTTTTTTGGCGATGATTGCTGAATTAGTGGTCATAATTATGACGGTCTGTGGGATCTCAGGGGTTCCGACACCTGGTAATGTGGGATCGGGGATTGCTTAGCAGATTGCACGAGGAGGTAGTATGGGTGTTTGTAGTCCGCGTCAGGCATGGAGCTAGGACCCTCGGGGTCCCCGGAGGGGGGGGAGGGGACAGGTATAACTGGCACCTGTGGGGTGGCCTCCAGGGAGTCGAGGGGACTCAGCCTTTCTCTCCGGTCACAGCCAAGGGCAATCGGGCTTCCCCTCGAATGCAGGGGCGAAGGTCGTGCTTTTCCGCGCGGCGCAGGGGGAAGCGGGGGTGGCCTCTCTGAATCGGGGGCGTGGCGCCTCGGGGAGCCTCTCTTGTTGCCTCTGAGAAGTCCAGGCCTCCTTTGACATCGCCAGGGGCTGCTGGGCTTCCCCTCGCCTCACGTCCAGGGAACTGGACTCGCTTGCCGATGGGGGTTCCTCGGGGACCTTTGGTCTTGCGGCCGGAACTGGCCCCTTGGGGCCTCTTCTCGAACCTCAGGAGAGGCGAGAGTCCCGCTCTGGAGGTGCGAGGGAATGTAGGGATTGCGATGGCATTCAGGAAGGGGATTGGACCCCCCTTTCGAGAGGAGGGGCCGACGGCGACGGGGGGCCCCTCGCGAGCGGCCTCTGGAGACTCAGGGTTCCGCTCGCCTGTGGACACGGGTATCCCAGGGAACCTCTGGGGGCGCCTAGAGGGAGTCCAGCCTCCGTTGCAGCGCCAGAGAGAAGGCAGGACGGCTCTCGCGTCGCTGCAGATCCCAAGGGCCCCGTCTCGCAAGGAGGGGGGCCCGGGGGACGCCCTCGCGGTGTGGCGGGAAGCCCCGCTTTCTTGGCAGGTTGGCCCGGGATCTCGGGGGACACCTGGAGTCGCCCGCAAGGAGTCAAGCCCCGTTCGGAGCCGGAACAGGTGCCGGGGCATGCTCTCCATGCCCTGCAAGGGAAAAGCGCCTCCTCCCTCTATGGGCGTGGCCTCACGGGGGTGTTCTCGACTTGCGGCGGTGCATTCTCGAGTTGCGGCGGGTACCCCGGCCCGTCTCCCCCGTTAGCCCAGCGGGGTCGCCATGCCTCCTTTCGAGCGGACAGGGGCCCGAGCAGCCTCGGGATTCGCCAGGAGGCGCTGCAGCGCCCTGGGTCCGCGTCAGGCATGGAGCTAGGACCCTCGGGGGTCCCCGGAGGGGGGGAGGGGACAGGTATAACTGGCACCTGTGGGGTGGCCTCCAGGGAGTCGAGGGGACTCAGCCTTTCTCTCCGGTCACAGCCAAGGGCAATCGGGCTTCCCCTCGAATGCAGGGGCGAAGGTCGTGCTTTTCCGCGCGGCGCAGGGGGAAGCGGGGGTGGCCTCTCTGAATCGGGGGCGTGGCGCCTCGGGGAGCCTCTCTTGTTGCCTCTGAGAAGTCCAGGCCTCCTTTGACATCGCCAGGGGCTGCTGGGCTTCCCCTCGCCTCACGTCCAGGGAACTGGACTCGCTTGCCGATGGGGGTTCCTCGGGGACCTTTGGTCTTGCGGCCGGAACTGGCCCCTTGGGGCCTCTTCTCGAACCTCAGGAGAGGCGAGAGTCCCGCTCTGGAGGTGCGAGGGAATGTAGGGATTGCGATGGCATTCAGGAAGGGGATTGGACCCCCCTTTCGAGAGGAGGGGCCGACGGCGACGGGGGGCCCCTCGCGAGCGGCCTCTGGAGACTCAGGGTTCCGCTCGCCTGTGGACACGGGTATCCCAGGGAACCTCTGGGGGCGCCTAGAGGGAGTCCAGCCTCCGTTGCAGCGCCAGAGAGAAGGCAGGACGGCTCTCGCGTCGCTGCAGATCCCAAGGGCCCCGTCGCAAGGAGGGGGGCCCGGGGGACGCCCTCGCGGTGTGGCGGGAAGCCCCGCTTTCTTGGCAGGTTGGCCCGGGGATCTCGGGGGACACCTGGAGTCGCCCGCAAGGAGTCAAGCCCCGTTCGGAGCCGGAACAGGTGCCGGGGCATGCTCTCCATGCCCTGCAAGGGAAAAGCGCCTCCTCCCTCTATGGGCGTGGCCTCACGGGGGTGTTCTCGACTTGCGGCGGTGCATTCTCGAGTTGCGGCGGGTACCCCGGCCCGTCTCCCCCGTTAGCCCAGCGGGGTCGCCATGCCTCCTTTCGAGCGGACAGGGCCCGAGCAGCCTCGGGATTCGCCAGGAGGCGCTGCAGCGCCCTGGGTCCGCGTCAGGCATGGAGCTAGGACCCTCGGGGGTCCCCGGAGGGGGGGAGGGGACAGGTATAACTGGCACCTGTGGGGTGGCCTCCAGGGAGTCGAGGGGACTCAGCCTTTCTCTCCGGTCACAGCCAAGGGCAATCGGGCTTCCCCTCGAATGCAGGGGCGAAGGTCGTGCTTTTCCGCGCGGCGCAGGGGGAAGCGGGGGTGGCCTCTCTGAATCGGGGGCGTGGCGCCTCGGGGAGCCTCTCTTGTTGCCTCTGAGAAGTCCAGGCCTCCTTTGACATCGCCAGGGGCTGCTGGGCTTCCCCTCGCCTCACGTCCAGGGAACTGGACTCGCTTGCCGATGGGGGTTCCTCGGGGACCTTTGGTCTTGCGGCCGGAACTGGCCCCTTGGGGCCTCTTCTCGATTCTCGAACATGGTCCAGAGGAAGTGGGATGGTAGCGTAGTGGAAGTGGGATGGCCCCCCCACGATGAGGTCGCTGGGGTTAGCTCTACCCCCTCGCTTACTTCTTGGGAGGCAGGCACCCTTGCGTGCGGTTCCTCTGTAGTGAGGTCTAACGTACGGAGAGTAGAGGGTGCGTTTTGTCTTGCCGCCTCTGCTGACCTGTGAGTCGTGTGACACGGGGTTCGTAGTGTTGGGTGTGGCCATTATAATTTGATATATTTTTTAAAATTTTTTATATGAATTTTTATTTCTCTCGCCCCCCCCCCCCCCCCCCCCCCCCCCCGAGGGACGCCCTCGCGACGCCCTCCCGTGTGGCGGAAAGCCCCGCTTTCTTTGCAAGGTTGTGCCCCGGGGATCCTCTGGGGGATACCTGGAGTCTGCCGCAAGGAGTCCAAGCCCCGTTCGGAGCCGGAACAGGTTGCCGGGGCCATGCTCTCCATGCCCTGCAATGGAGAAAAGAGCAGCTCACCTCCCTCTGTGGCGTGGCCTTCAACGGGGTGGTTCTCCGACTTGCGCTGGTTTGCATTCTCAGGTTGCGGCGGGTACCCCGGCCCCGTCTCCCCCGTTAGGCCCAGCGGGGGCGCCATGCCTCCTTTCGAGCGGACAGGGGCCCGAGCAGCCTCGGGATTCGCCAGGAGGCGCTGCAGCGCCCTGGGTCCGCGTCAGGCATGGAGCTAGGACCCTCGGGGGTCCCGGAGGGGGGGGGAGGGGACAGGTATAACTGGCACCTGTGGGGTGGCCTCCAGGGAGTCGAGGGGACTCAGCCTTTCTCTCGGTCACAGCCAAGGGCAATCGGGCTTCCCCTCGAATGCAGGGGCGAAGGTCGTGCTTTTCCGCGCGGCGCAGGGGGAAGCGGGGGTGGCCTCTCTGAATCGGGGGCGTGGCGCCACGCCTCGGGGAGCCTCTCTTGTTGCCTCTGAGAAGTCCAGGCCTCCTTTGACATCGCCAGGGGCTGCTGGGCTTCCCCTCGCCTCACGTCCAGGGAACTGGACTCGCTTGCCGATGGGGGTTCCTCGGGGACCTTTGGTCTTGCGGCCGGAACTGGCCCCTTGGGGCCTCTTCTCGAACCTCAGGAGAGGCGAGAGTCCCGCTCTGGAGGTGCGAGGGAATGTAGGGATTGCGATGGCATTCAGGAAGGGGATTGGACCCCCCTTTCGAGAGGAGGGGCCGACGGCGACGGGGGGCCCCTCGCGAGCGGCCTCTGGAGACTCAGGGTTCCGCTCGCCTGTGGACACGGGTATCCCAGGGAACCTCTGGGGGCGCCTAGAGGGAGTCCAGCCTCCGTTGCAGCGCCAGAGAGAAGGCAGGACGGCTCTCGCGTCGCTGCAGATCCCAAGGGCCCCTCTCGCAAGGAGGGGGGCCCGGGGGACGCCCTCGCGGTGTGGCGGGAAGCCCCGCTTTCTTGGCAGGTTGGCCCGGGGATCTCGGGGGACACCTGGAGTCGCCCGCAAGGAGTCAAGCCCCGTTCGGAGCCGGAACAGGTGCCGGGGCATGCTCTCCATGCCCTGCAAGGGAAAAGCGCCTCCTCCCTCTATGGGCGTGGCCTCACGGGGGTGTTCTCGACTTGCGGCGGTGCATTCTCGAGTTGCGGCGGGTACCCCGGCCCGTCTCCCCCGTTAGCCCAGCGGGGTCGCCATGCCTCCTTTCGAGCGGACAGGGGCCCGAGCAGCCTCGGGATTCGCCAGGAGGCGCTGCAGCGCCCTGGGTCCGCGTCAGGCATGGAGCTAGGACCCTCGGGGGTCCCCGGAGGGGGGGAGGGGACAGGTATAACTGGCACCTGTGGGGTGGCCTCCAGGGAGTCGAGGGGACTCAGCCTTTCTCTCCGGTCACAGCAAGGGCAATCGGGCTTCCCCTCGAATGCAGGGGCGAAGGTCGTGCTTTTCCGCGCGGCGCAGGGGGAAGCGGGGGTGGCCTCTCTGAATCGGGGGCGTGGCGCCTCGGGGAGCCTCTCTTGTTGCCTCTGAGAAGTCCAGGCCTCCTTTGACATCGCCAGGGGCTGCTGGGCTTCCCCTCGCCTCACGTCCAGGGAACTGGACTCGCTTGCCGATGGGGGTTCCTCGGGGACCTTTGGTCTTGCGGCCGGAACTGGCCCCTTGGGGCCTCTTCTCGAACCTCAGGAGAGGCGAGAGTCCCGCTCTGGAGGTGCGAGGGAATGTAGGGATTGCGATGGCATTCAGGAAGGGGATTGGACCCCCCTTTCGAGAGGAGGGGCCGACGGCGACGGGGGGCCCCTCGCGAGCGGCCTCTGGAGACTCAGGGTTCCGCTCGCCTGTGGACACGGGTATCCCAGGGAACCTCTGGGGGCGCCTAGAGGGAGTCCAGCCTCCGTTGCAGCGCCAGAGAGAAGGCAGGACGGCTCTCGCGTCGCTGCAGATCCCAAGGGCCCCGTCTCGCAAGGAGGGGGGCCCGGGGGACGCCCTCGCGGTGTGGCGGGAAGCCCCGCTTTCTTGGCAGGTTGGCCCGGGGATCTCGGGGGACACCTGGAGTCGCCCGCAAGGAGTCAAGCCCCGTTCGGCGCCGGAACAGGTGCCGGGGCATGCTCTCCATGCCCTGCAAGGGAAAAAGCGCCTCCTCCCTCTATGGGCGTGGCCTCACGGGGGTGTTCTCGACTTGCGGCGGTGCATTCTCGAGTTGCGGCGGGTACCCCGGCCCGTCTCCCCCGTTAGCCCAGCGGGGTCGCCATGCCTCCTTTCGAGCGGACAGGGGCCCGAGCAGCCTCGGGATTCGCCAGGAGGCGCTGCAGCGCCCTGGGTCCGCGTCAGGCATGGAGCTAGGACCCTCGGGGGTCCCCGGAGGGGGGGAGGGGACAGGTATAACTGGCACCTGTGGGGTGGCCTCCAGGGAGTCGAGGGGACTCAGCCTTTCTCTCCGGTCACAGCCAAGGGCAATCGGGCTTCCCCTCGAATGCAGGGGCGAAGGTCGTGCTTTTCCGCGCGGCGCAGGGGGAAGCGGGGGTGGCCTCTCTGAATCGGGGGCGTGGCGCCTCGGGGAGCCTCTCTTGTTGCCTCTGAGAAGTCCAGGCCTCCTTTGACATCGCCAGGGGCTGCTGGGCTTCCCCTCGCCTCACGTCCAGGGAACTGGACTCGCTTGCCGATGGGGGTTCCTCGGGGACCTTTGGTCTTGCGGCCGGAACTGGCCCCTTGGGGCCTCTTCTGGACCCCCCTTTCGAGAGGAGGGGCCGACGGCGACGGGGGGCCCCTCGCGAGCGGCCTCTGGAGACTCAGGGTTCCGCTCGCCTGTGGACACGGGTATCCCAGGGAACCTCTGGGGGCGCCTAGAGGGAGTCCAGCCTCCGTTGCAGCGCCAGAGAGAAGGCAGGACGGCTCTCGCGTCGCTGCAGATCCCAAGGGCCCCGTCTCGCAAGGAGGGGGGCCCGGGGGACGCCCTCGCGGTGTGGCTGGAAGCCCCGCTTTCTTGGC
>JAGTYA010000876.1:0-16551 GCA_024291935.2 Okapia johnstoni | reverse complement strand
GGATTTTTCCCAAGCTGGTCATTCAACTTCCTTGAAACTGACTTGTGTTACTCAAATTTATAGATGATAAAAGTATTAAGGAGACTTCCAATTTAATCAGTTGTCTAGAATTCTGGCCCCCCATTTCTGATACCAAAGTCAAAATATTAATCAAACATTGCTGATGTGTATGGAATTAGAAATTTATAAAGTGGAATAATTTCAAGAGAGACTTCATATGGACCAGGAAAAAAATCATCTTTGTCTCCCAGTGGTTGATATCTCTGCAAATGACTTAAATCTCTGCTTCAGTTGGCTGTATTGGATTAACGTGAACAAATTGGTCTCTATTATAATGTCCTGTTGTTAAGTTCTAGGCAGACCATCTTCTCTTTTAATGCCTTTGCCCAAACAGGATATATATTGATATGTTTCAAGCTTTCATAGTTACAATCATTTTCTTTCCCTGATTTCTTTATATGACTCTCACAGAGGTTTTTTTTGAACTTGGATACTGCCCAAGGGCTTCCCTAGTGGCTCAGATGGTAAAGAATCTGCCTGCAATGCAGGAGACCCAGGTTCGATCCCTGGGTTAGGAAGATCCCCTGGAGAAGGGAATGGCAACCCACTCCAGTATTCTTGCCTGGAGAATCCTATGGACAGAGGAGCCTGGTGAACTACATTTCATGAGGTCACGAAGAGTCAGACATGTCTAACACTTTCATCACCTTTTATCACCCAAACCCTCTAGTCATGGATTTACTGGAGACCGCTGTGTTTATTTTCACTGATCTCATTCAGGCCAGTTGGTCTCCTTTCACTTTCAGACGGGAACAAGTCCTTAGGATACCCTCCTTAAAGATTTTTGAGACCATTTAACACCATGCTTAAGTTTGTAAAGGCTTGGCTGCCTCAGAGCAAGACAGCAAGGAAACTTCAGCAAAGTCATAAACCGAGAGGACTGTTCTGCTGCCTTTAGCGCAGTGCCTGACACACAGTGGACTTTCAGCGCACTGGATTATCTTTACTGCTACTACACCATCTTCACAGAACCCACAAAATCCCTTGCTTGCCGTTAGTCCCTCCTCTATAGTGAGTGCCCACGAGACTCCGGAAGCTCTGGGTACCGATCAGCTTCCAGGTTCATTCTTGGTGTTGACAGGATTCATTTCTTGTGGTTTTACCCCCAAGGTCTCCATTTCCTTGTCGGCTGTCAGCTGTGGGGTCACATACAGCTCCTAGCAGCCGCCTGCAGTTCTGAGACATGGACCCGTCCACCTTCGAGTCAGCAACAGCTGTGCAAAGACCCTTCCTTGTGTTTTTTTTTTTTTTTTTTTTTTTAGTTGGGGGCTAATTACTTTACAATATTGTAGTAGTTTTTGCCATACATCGACATGAATCAGCCATGGATTCACATGTGCTCCCCCTCCCAAACCCTCCTCCCACCTCCCTCCCCCTCCCCCATCCCTCAGTGTCATCCCAACGCTCCATCCCTGAGCATCCGTACCATGCATAGAACATGGAATGGTGTTCTGCTTCACATATGACAATATACATGTTTTTCAATGTTATTGTCCCAGAACGTCCAACCCTCCCCTTCTCCCTCAGAGTCCACAGGACTGTTCTATGCATCTGTGTCTCTTATTCTGTCTCACATATAGGGTTACCATTACCATCTTTCAAATTCCATATACATGCATTAGTATACTGTATTGGTGCTTTTCTTTCTGGCTCACTTCACTCTGTATAATGGGCTCCAGTTTCATCCATCTCAATAGAACGGATTCAAATGTATTCTTTTTAATGGCTGAGTAATATTCCATTGTGTATATGTACCACAGCTTCCTTATCCATTCATCTGCCGATGGACATCTAGGTTGCTTCCATGTCCTGGCTATTGTAAACAGTGCTGCGATGAACATTGGGGTACACGCGTCTCTTTCAATTCTGGTTTCCTCGGTGTATATGCCTAGCAGTGGGATTGCTGGGTCATATGGCAGTTCTATTCCAAGTTTTTTAAGGAATCTCCACACTGTTCTCCATAGTGGCTGTACTAGTTTGCATTCCCACCAACAGTGTAAGAGGGTTCCCTTTTCTCCACACCCTCTCCAGCATTTATTGCTTGTAGACTTTTGGATAGCGGCCATTCTGACTGGTGTGTAATGGTACCTCATTGTGGTTTTGATTTGCATTTCTCTAATAATGAGTGATGTTGAGCATCTTTTCATGTGTTTGTTAGCCATCTGTATGTCTTCTTTGGAGAAATGTCTGTTTAGTTCTTTGGCCCATTTTTTGATTGGGTCGTTTATTTTTTCTGGAATTCAGCTGCAGGAGTTGCTTGTATATTTTTGAGATTAATTGTTTGTCTGTTGCTTCGTTTGCTATTATTTTCTCCCATTCTGAAGGCTGTCTTTTCACCTTGCTTATAGTTTCCTTTGTTGTGCAAAAGCTTTTAATTTTGATTAGGTCCCATTTGTTTATTTTTGCTTTTATTTCCAATATTCTGGGGGGTGGGTCATAGAGGATCCTGCTGTGATTTATGTCGGAGAGTGTTTTTGCCTATGTTTTCCTCTAGGAGTTTTATAGTTTCTGGTCTTACATTTAGATCTTTAATCCATTTTGAGTTTATTTTTGTGTATGGTGTTAGGAAGTGTTCTAGTTTCATTCTTTTACAAGTGGTTGACCAGTTTTCCCCAGCACCACTTGTTAAAGAGATTGTCTTTTCTCCATTGTATATTCTTGCCTCCTTTGTCGAAGATAAGGTGCCCATAGGTGCGTGGGTTTATCTCTGGGCTTTCTATTTTGTTCCATTGATCTATATTTCTATCCTTGTGCCAGTACCACACTGTCTTGATGACTGTGGCTTTGTAGTAGAGCTTGAAGTCAGGCAGGTTGATTCCTCCAGTTCCATTCTTCTTTCTCAAGATTGCTTTGGCTATTCGAGGTTTCTTATACTTCCATACAAATTGTGAAATGATTTGTTCTAGTTCTGTGAAAAAATATCATTGGTAGTTTGATAGGGATTGCATTGAATCTGTAGATTGCTTTGGGTAGTATACTCATTTTCACTATATTAATTTTTCCAATCCATGAACACGGTATATTTCTCCATCTGTTTGTGTCCTCTTTGATTTCTTTCATCAGTGTTTTTATAGTTTTCTATATATAAGTCTTTTGTTTCTTTAGGTAGAAATATTCCTAAGTATTTTATTCTTTTTGTTGCAATGGTGAATGGTATTGTTTCCTTAATTTCTCTTTCTGTTTTTCTCATTATTGGTGTATAGGAATGCAAGGGATTTCTGTGTGTTAATTTTGTATCCTGCAACATTACTATATTCATTGATTAGCTCTAGTAGTTTTCTGGTAGAATCTTTAGGGTTTTCTATGTAGAGGATCATGTCATCTGCAAACAGTGAGAGTTTTACTTCTTCTTTTCCTATCTGTATTCCTTTTATTTCTTTTTCCGCTCTGATTGCTGTGGCCAAAACTTCCAGAACTATGTTGAATAGTAGTGGTGAAAGTGGGCATCCTTGCCTTGTTCCTGACTTTAGGGGAAATGCTTTCAGTTTTTTCACCATTGAGGATAATGTTTGCTGTGGGTTTGTCAAATATAGCTTTTATTGTGTTGAGGTATGTTCCTTCTATTCCTGCTTTCTGGAGAGTTTTTATCATAAATGGATGTTGAATTTTGTCAAAGGCTTTTTCTGCATCTATTGAGATAATCATATTGTTCTTATCTTTCAATTTGTTAATGTGGTGAATTACATTGATTGATTTGCGGATGTTAAAGAAACCTTGCATTCCTGGGATAAAGCCCACTTGGTCATGATGTATGATCTTTTTAATATGATGTTGGATTCTGTCTGCTAGAATTTTATTAAGGATTTTTGCATCTATGTTCATCAGTGATATTGGCCTGTAGTTTTCTTTTTTTGTGACATCTTTGTCTGGTTTTGGAATTAGGGTGATGGTGGCCTCATAGAATGAGTTTGGAAGTTTACCATCTTCTGCAATTCTCTGGAAGAGTTTGAGTAGGATAGGTGTTAGCTCTTCTCTAAATTTTTGGTAGAATTTCCGCTGTGAAGCCGTCTGGTCCCGGGCTTTTGTTTGCTGGAAGATTTCTGATTACAGTTTCGATTTCCGTGCTTGTGATGGGTCTGTTAAGATCTTCTATTTCTTCCTGGTTCAATTTTGGAAAGTTATACTTTTCTAAGAATTTGTCCATTTCTTCCAAGTTGTCCATTTTATTGGCATATAGCTGTTGGTAGTAGTCTCTTATGATCCTTTGTATTTCTGTGTAGTCTGTTGTGATCTCTCCATTTTCATTTTTCTAATTTTGTTGATCTGATTCTTCTCCCTTTGTTTCTTGATGAGTCTGGCTAATGGCTTGTCAATTTTGTTTTTATCTTCTCGAAAAACCCAACTTTTAGTTTTGTTGATTTTTTGCTATGGTCTCTTTCGTTTCTTTTGCATTTATTTCTGCCCTAATTTTTAAGATTTCTTTCCTTCTACTAACCCTGGGGTTCTTCATTTCTTCCTTCTCTAGTTGCTTTAGGTGTAGAGTTAGTTTATTTATTTGATTTTTTTCTTGTTTCTTGAGGTACGCCTGTATTGCTATGAACCTTCCCCTTAGCATTGCTTTTACAGTGTCCCATAGGTTTTGGGTTGTGTGTTTTCATTTTCATTCGTTTCTATGCATATTTTGATTTCTTTTTTGATTTCTTCTGTGATTTGTTGGTTATTCAGAAGCGTGTTGTTTAGCCTCCATATGTTGGAATTTTTAATAGTTTTTTTCCTGTAGTTGAGGTCTAATCTTACTGCATTGTGGTCAGAGAAGATGGCTGGGATCTTCCTTGTGTTTTGATTCTCTGACTCTTCTGAGACCAACTGGGAAAAACCATCTGCCTTTAAAGGGTCAATACTACCTCGATAGTCACCCTTTGTGAAGTCAATTGTGCCACGGAGCATGACCTCATCGTGGGAGTAATTCCATCATTGTCACCATTCCAGGGGTTACGAGGGGTTCCTACACTAGGAGGGAAGGAGAAACCTGGGCAGCATCTTGGGGTTCCACCTACCGCAACATCACATGTGATTTGTTTCAGCAATAAGATGCTTTCAGCCGTTATTGATTAATGAACTGGGGCTATCTTATGCTATATTTATGGATTTATCAGTGGTGGTAATGTACTTGGCTAGCCTGAATTTGTGTTTTATCACCAAATTCCAGCTATCCCTGAATGGATCTGCTTCCTTCTGAGGGCGATGGAGGAGATCCAGGCCAGTACATTAGCCAAGAAAGCCAGAGCCTGGGGCTGGGCCCGAAAGAGCTAGAAACAGTGCAGGTCATGCAACGCTCAGCAGCTTGCTGCTGTGGAGAAGAGACCATGCAAAGTGAGAGGGGAAAGCTAACATCCAACCAGGAACCAGGATCCAAGTGCGAATTCTGCAGGGTCAAAAAAAAAAGACCAAAATTTGAGATGAAGACCACGGACAGGAGCTTGGTAGATGGAAATGGAATAGAAATAGGATAGAAACCAAACACAGAGAAGGTCCTAGATTTTTGCTTCAAATACCCTCATGGTGTCTGTCCATCTGGGAGACTCAAGGTGAATACACATGTGCCCTTTGCCTTCTCATGAGGGAAAAGGTCACCTATAGACCAGACCTCTGCACACATCAATCAATGGAGGAATATTTGAAGTTACTGAAGGACAAATTCCACAAAGACATTTACGTCTGCCTACTCTGGTCCTGTAAAGGCAGCCAGCTTTCTACAGCATCACATCATGTCACAGACAGCACATTTCTGCATAACGTTACTGCCCTTCACCATAGAGGAACTGGCCAAACTCCTCTGTAAAGACTTCCCGTCTTCTCCTGTGCTAAGCCCCATCCCCTCTGATTTTACTCCAGCAAGTCTCTGTTCTCACCTCCATCATCATTTCCACCTTCTGCTGGGTTACTCTTCTGTAATGTCTCCTGCTTGACAAAAGTCCCCTCTTCA
This sequence comes from Okapia johnstoni, assembly GCA_024291935.2. NCBI lineage: Eukaryota > Metazoa > Chordata > Mammalia > Artiodactyla > Giraffidae > Okapia > Okapia johnstoni. Next base: position 10,565 of record JAGTYA010000876.1, on the reverse strand, counting down.
CTTCCTCTCTTATCTATGGTCCCTATTTGCTCCCTTTTGCAGCCAAACGCTGAGTTACTGCTACTTGCCATCTTCCATTCCTCTCCTCCAGTTCCCTTCTTATCCATCCACTTAGGCTTTCACACCATAACCCTACTGGAACGCCCTCCTGTCAAGGTCAGCAGGGGCCTCCACATTGCTAAATACAATGGTCAGTTCCCAGGCGTCTTTTTGCCTTGTCTCAGCAGCATTTAACACTGTGGATCACTCCATCCTGACAGGTGTTCCTCACTTGCTTTCCAGGACTTCACACTGTCCTATTTATTCCTTCCTTGCTCCTAATTGGTCTGTCTGTCTTCTCCTTTGCTGGTTCCTCCTCTTCTCCAGACCTCTTCCTGTTTGGGTGACCCAGGGCTTAGTCTGTTTCTCTGTCTTCTATTCACACTTTCATTGATCTCATCAAGTGTTGCAGCTTCACTTTCCACATGCTGATGGCTCCCACAAGCGTATTTCCAGAGATGTGATGCAACAAATGGTTATTTGATGCCACTATTTGGATGTCTAATAAAGATTTTAAAATCAGCATATGCAAACATGAACTCCTGATTTTAACCACAAAACCTGTTCCCTTTCAGTCTTCCCATCCTATCAGATAATAGAGTCCATTCTTCTTTCATTTCCTACAGCTAATTGTTTGAAAGTGAAAGTGAAAGTCACTCAGTCGTGTCCAACTCTTTGCAACCCCACAGTCCATGGAATTCTCCAGGCCAGAATATTGGAGTGGGTAGCCTTTCCCTTCCCCAGGGGATCTTCCCAACCCATGGATGGAATCCCACATTGCAGGCAGATTCTTCACCAGCTGAGCCACAAGGGAAGCCCAATTATTTGCAAATCTGATTGTACAGCAAATATTTTTGGCTCTTTGCAAAAGATATTCAGATTCTTACCATCTCTCACCACCTTCGAGTGGCTCCTGGGGCAAACTTACCCTGGAGGAGAATCACTGATTTAGGTACAGACAAGTGAATAAAAAGGGTGATTACAGATAGTGGTCAAGGAGATAAGCAAGTGATATGTTGTTGAAAGTGAAAGTGAAAGTCGCTCAGGCGTGTCAGACTCTTTGTGACCCCATGGACTGTATAGTCCATAGAATTCTCCAGGTCAGAATACTAGAGTGGGTAGCCTTTCCCTTCTCCAGGGGATCTTCCTGATCCAGGGATTGAATCGGAGTCTCCTGCATTGTAGGCGGATTCTTTACCAACTGAGCTATGAGGGAAAAGGTTTCATTCAGAAGAGACCTGAATTCTAGAACAAATGAGCCACAGAGGGGACAGGTGAAGGGAGAATAGTTGCAGGACTCTGAGGCAGGAGAAAGGCTGGTGTGACGGAGGTGCTGAAAGAGCAGAGGGACTGTAGAATAGTGACAAACAGGGCCACAGCAGAGCAGGCCGGAGGGGCTAGGCCTGAATCACACTCAGCGGGCCTGTCCGTCAAGGTGGAGGCCTGGGAATTTAAGCTGAGGGTGGGAGCAAGCCTCTGGCAATTTTAAGTAGAGGAAAGATATTATCTTACTTTACAAATGAGGAGTTGAAGTTGAAACCTTGGTGTGCAGATCACGTTTGTGTCTCTGTGGTTAGGCTGCGGTGCCCAGTGGTCTGCTCAGTCACTGGTCTGGATGTTGCTGGGAAGGTGTTCTGCAGATGTGGTAACATGCTCAATGAGCTGACTGTAAGCAGATGACCCTCCACAAAGCGAGTGAGCCTCATCCAATCCTTTGAAGTCCTTAAGAGGGAAAACTGAGGTTTCCTAGAGAGAAAGAAATTCTGCCTGAAGACTTAAAACATAGAAATCCTGCCTGGGCTTTCAGACTGCTGGGTGACCAGTGGTAAAGAACCTGCTGGCAAATGCAGGAGATGCACAGGTTCGATCCCTGGGTTGGGAAGATCCCCTGGAGAAAATGGCAACCAGCTCCAGAATTCTTGCCTGGAGAATCCCATGGACAGAGGAGCCTGGTGGGCTACAGTCCATGGGGTCGGACACGACTGAGCATAGCACAGCAGCAGGCCTGCCTGCGGATTCTTGACTTGCCAGTCCCCACATCTGTTGAAGTTAAATTGTTTACATATACGTCTATGTATCTCTACATCTCTGTCTCTACTATCTCTGTCTCTGTCATCTCTACCTCTCTCCTCATCCCCACTCCAATCCTTGTCCCTATCCCCACCCTTATTTCTCCTGTTGGTTACTGTTTATCTGATGGTGGTGGTTTAGTCGCTAAGTCATGTCCGACTCTTGCAACCCCATGGACTGTAGCTTGCCAGGCTCCTCTGCCCATAGAATTCTCCAGGCGAGAATACTGGAGTGGTATGCCGTTTCCTTCTCCAGGGGATCTTCCCAACCAGGGATCGAACCGTGGTCTCCTGAACTGCTGGCCGAATCTTTACTGACTGAGCTACCAGTCTTCTGATAAATCCTCAATAGGCAGGACTACAAAGAAGTTGTGGCTGATTATTCAATCTGATGACACCTTTGAGGACAAGGCTGGTGGTTTGTTAAGTCACCAAATTCCACTTGTCTCAGCAACTTGACAAGAAGCAGTTGCCCTTGTGGGTTGGATTCTGGGAAGGCCTGGGGATTGAATATTTGACAGCTAGAGGCAAGTAACTCAGACGTTCAGGGTTCATAGACTTTGTGAGACAGCCATGTCCCCTTGGAACACGCCCCTCCTTCAGCCACTGTGCTGAAGTAGGATATTCCATATCAAGGCAGGTCTAATAGAAAGCAACTTCCAGCCCCCAAAATGGTCCATGAGACAGACTGGCAAACTGGTAGCATCACAGACTCATGTGACGTCTAGTTATTTTAGAGGGTGGCTACGGAGAGGGCAATGGCATCCCACTCTAGTACTCTTGCCTGGGAAACCCCATGGACGGAGGAGCCTGGTAGGCTGCAGCCCATGGGGTCTCGAAGAGTCAGACACGACTGAGCAATTTCACTTTCACTTTTCACTTTCATGCACTGGAGAAGGAAATGGCAACCCACTCCAGTATTCTTGCCTGGAGAATCCCAGGGACGGAGGAGCCTGGTGGGCTGCCGTCTATGGGGTCGCACAGAGTCGGACACGACTGAAGCGACTTAGCAACAGCAGCAGGCATAGTTTGGGGCTTCCCCCCGCCTGCCCCCGGCTTAGTGGTAAAGAATCTGCCTGCTAAGCAGGAAATTTGGGCTTGATTCCTGGGTCAGGAAGATCCTCTGGAGAAGGAAATGACAACCCACTCCAGTATTCTTGTCTAGGAAAATCCCATGGACAGAGGAGCCTGGTTGGCTACAGTCCATGGGGTCACAAAGGGTCAGACACGACTTAGTGACTAAACAGCAGCAGCACAGCACACACAGTTGCTCCGTACACTGGGTTTGCCTTCACTTTGGGTGTGTGATCAATTATTCACCCATTCAACATCTTCTTCAGTATCTAGTGTTTCAGGGGTTTTATTCTAGGTCCTCAATGAGCAGAAAAAAACATCAGAGAGTCTCTGCCTTCATAGAGCTTCATCCTCATGAAGGTGATGGGTAGAAAATAAGCTGAAAAGACAGGCAAAATGATAGCCAGCTGTGGTAAGTGCTGTGAGGGAATCAAAAGAGAGCCTGGGACAGGGGTGTGTATAAAGAGTGATTTGGGAGGGTATCTTCAATACATAAGCCGAGATCTAGAAAATAGGAAGGGATTTTCCATGTGAAGGGTTGAGGAAGCATTCCAGGCAGAGGAAGCAGGTATTAGAAAGTGTCCAAGGGAGGAAGCAGCATGTCACAGTGAAGGGTCTTGTGGAAATAAACAAAGACCAACCAAAAGACAATAAGCAAAGGGCATTTATTCAGAGCTGGCCCCTGGCAAGGAAGTCAGCCATGGTCACTTACGTTTTGGCAGAGCCTCAAAGGGCTATCAGTTATCCACATGCCTTGGTTGCCTAGGTCTGACTATTGCAGGATTATTGTTTATTTTCCTGGATCAGTTGTTAGAGAGGGTGGTTTAACTTCCCACCAGTCTGACTTGTAGATAGCAGGCTGGCTTCCGGAGCTGGTTATTGCAGGCTGTGGGTCAGAGCTCTATTTTTATACACGGTCTGGCTGTTGACCATTTGTATGTTAGGTCTCTCGGTCTGAAAGCATGAGTGCACTGGGGCATCCAGAACGTAAGAGAGGGGCTGTTGATGAGACTGGAGAGGTGGTGGGACCCAGATCACACAGAGCCTTGTAAACCCCCAGTAGGGGCTGGATTTCCTTCTAACGTGATGGAGAACCACTGAAGGATTTTGAATAGAGCAGTGAGGTGACCAGATGGCTGTTTTTAAAGGAACATTTTTGCTGCTATGTACTTAATAGATTTGAGAGGCAGGTGTACAGAGAATGGTTAGGAGCCTATTGTAGGAATTCAGGCCTAAGACTATAGTGATGGTACCTCTGCAGCACAAGTAATTTGTGGCCAGGAATCTTTTCTGAGCTTCGGTTATCATTTGGATATAATTTAGCTACCTGGCTCTCTCCTATGGAGAGTGATGGATGGAACTAAACAAAGATTGAGACTCAGGTTAGCTCGATGGCTAAACTTTTTATTGTAAATGAATGAGTTGGCTTTGTAATGTACACATAAATCTAACACGAGTTTACTCAGTATGAGTCAGTTGTTAATCACCATGGATGCAATGACAAAGTTATTTCTCAACCCAATGAGTGAGAAGCAGACACGCGGCTACACTGAATTCCTAACACACTTGTCTGGGCAGCCATTTGAATTCTCTAGGGGGCGCTGTGTCTATTCCCTGTATCATTTCTAACTTTAAATCACAGGAATAATAGTTATTTCTACCAAGCTTTCCCCCTGGAGGAGGGCACGGCAACCCTTGCCTGGAGAATCCCATGGACAGAGGAGCCTGGAGGGCTGCAGTCCATGGGGTCGCAAAGTGTCAGATACAACTAAAGTGACTGACGATGCACACACACTACCAGTCTTCATCTTGGCGCTTCCGTCCCTTGAAAATATTTCTAGATCTGATTATGCTAACTTGTTTACCTATTCATTTATTGAACACCTACTGCATGCCAGGTACTAGATGAGGCACTGAGAATACAGAAGTGAATGAGATAGACACAGTTCCTGCCCTCTTTGGATCTATATGGTGGGGGAGATATACATTAAATGTGTTTGAATGAACATATAATTACACGCTTCTGTAAGCACTATGAAGAAAAAGATCAGAGGCCAAAATGGTGGAGGTGAGGGTTATTTTAGACTGTGTGATCAGGTCACATCTGTTGGTAAATATCATTTAGGTTGAGACTTGACTGATGAGAAGAAATCAATTCGGCAAAAACTGAGGGAAGAGGAGCATGATGGCCCTGCAGAGGGACACAAGGAGAGAAAGGAAGCAAGACTGGCTTGGTGAATGAGGAGAGAGACTTAGGGGAAACTTAGGGGACAGGTAGGGGAGGGGGAGCTTGGCAAGAATCTGCTGTCTTGAAGGTCACAGCAGGACAACCCTGGTAGATAAGGGGTTTTAAGCAGAAGGGGACAGGACTATTTAAGTTTTTAAAGGATTACCCTAGTTGCTACGGGAGTGCAGGCTAAGAGAAGGGTTAAGAGGTCATTAAGGTTGTCCTGGTAAGACTGAGCAGTGGTGGGTGATACCAGGGTGGTAATACTGAAGGTAGAAACACAGTGGGGAGATTTGAAAGCTATTTTGGATGTTGAATTGATGGAATTATTTTCCTTGTAATAATGAATTAGATTTGGCAGTGAGAGACGGGAAATATCAAAAAATGATCTCTAGATTCTGCTTTGAACAATTGGCTGATGGCTGGGAAGTTTGGTTTCTGTATTTCCTCCAGAGGTTTACTTACACCATCAGAACTGAAACAATTGTTTTAAATGGAGTGACTCAATTCATCATTCACCCATGGCTTCTTATCTCCCCTAACTTTTTTTGGTTTTATAGTCTTACTCTCTAATTTTCATATTACCCAATAGTTTCTTTTTAACACCTGGCTTTGCATAATACCTGGCTTTTCAGACCTTATGTCTTTTTTTTTTTCTTGTTTTATTCATTCTAACTTTTATATTCATTAGTACAAGAAATGTGTTTAAATGAGTAAGCTTGTTCTGCTGTTATGTTACTATTCTAATTTAGTGAAGTTTACAAGTGAGACTATGGGTTGCCAGAACACATGGTGTGAATAGCCAGGCTATTAACTAGAGCTGGGGAGATTCCTGACATCTCCCTCCCTAGCTCATCCTCTGAAATAATGTTGCAAAAATATTCCTTCCAACAATCCACCTGACCTATAGCCCAGTAAGTTGTGTGGAGGGAGAAATCATTCATGTTCCCAACCTTTACAAAGAAATCTTTTGCTTAAGTTAAACCTCAGGAATACACACTTTTGGTTGAATATTTTACTTTCGGCCCATTTTTTATCTTTTTTAAGTGTGACCTTAAAAGTTGGACAAAATAACTATATTTATATAGAGCTGCTCTAAATCATATGGGAGCTTATTTTTTACTATGTATTTTTAGCTACATATGTCATAAATGAATATATTCCCAATGTAGAAATTAAAATCGAGAATTATGAGACAGTTACGGGTAAAATATGTAAATTCTCTTTAATCTATCTACCTATCCATCCTCTATTATACTCATCGACTGCTATGCAACCTGCTTGTTACACATAAAATGTTTTGAAGATCTTTTCATGTTTCTACATCAACGCTACCTCATCCCTTTTTAATAATTGGAAAACATTTTGATGTCTGCATGTTCTGTAATTTTTAACCGTTCTTCCTTTTAAAGGCTATTAAAATCATTTCCAATATTTTGCCTTTATGAATAATTCAAATGTTCTTGTCTATACATGTTTCTTGTGTACACATGTATTTTTGATAAGATTCATAAAAATTAAATTGTTGAGTCAAAAAGATATGGGCATTTCATTCCACTAACAGTCTATGCGAGTTCTTGACTTCACATTTACCTAACCACCAACAATGAGTATTAATAGTCTTCCAAAATATTTGCCTATTTTGTGAAAGTAAATATCTTATTGGGAGATACTTGAAGGCTATGTAAATATTCATCTTAGTGTCTCATCGTGCTTTTGTCTACTCATTTCAGCACTCTTCCATGGCTCTTAAACTTGCCTAAGTTGGTTGTTTGCTATCTACCTCATTTCTTTCATACTGATTAATTGGAATTGATGGTGTCAGTGGTAAAGAATCTGCCTGCCATTGCAGGAGATGCAGGTTCCATCCCTGGGTTGGGAAGATCCTCTGGAGTAGGAAATGGCAACCTACTCTAGTATTCTTGCCTGCAAAATTCCATGGACAGAAGAGCTTGGTAGGCTACAGTCCATGGGGTTGTGAAGAGTCAGACATGGCTGAGTATATGCATGCCCCATGACTATAAAGAAGAGTAGACTCTTCTCCTTTATTTATTGATTGGTTGATAGAAATATGGACTTGCAGATATTCCTTTTCAACTTTCTCTTTCGGTACTTGTTGACTCGGTATCATGCTGGTATTTAGCCTTAGATGGAGTTTACCACCCACTTTGGGCTGTGTTCCCAAGCAACCTGACTCCGGAAGACCCAGGCCTGGCACGCTGGGGGCCACTACTGGCCTCACACCGTCCACAGGCTGGGTCTCGATCAGAAGGACTGGGCCCCCAGAGGCAGTCAGATATGGGGCCGACACTCCAGAGCCACCCATTTTTCACCGCTAGTTGATTTGACAGGTTAGGAGTTATACGCTCTTTAGCAGATTCCAACTTCCACGGCCACCATCTTGCTGTCAATATCAGCCATCCACCCTGTGGATATTTATTTTAGTCTATAGGTTATAATTTGACACTATCATTATTTATTTTGTCATTCAAATTATTCCAGCTTTGGCCATTGGGAGCTCCTCCAGATTGACTCCTGAGTTCCTTTGACGTGGCCCCATCATTTCTTAAATGCATCTTTACTATTCTGGCTCCACAAGGTATTCTGGGTGTGTCTTATACGTTCCCTGCCACAGGCCTGGAATCAATACTTTCTCTAAAGCGCCATGGTTCCCTTTAGAAAAATAGTATTTGGAACCAATATCTGGGCTCTAGGTATGCTAATCACTGCTGGGTTCTCATTGCTTCTAGGCCCTCTCAGCAGACAGAGCTGGGAAATATGTCTGTACACTAACCTGTCCATGTGCACATACCTGTATTTCTTTGTCTAACCAGGAATCCACACTAAAACCTTCGGTTCAATCAAAACACAACCGAGTTCATTCTATTCTTTTACTTTCCTTATTTGAAACTTTTTCTTCCCGAAGTGGAAAACCTGGCTCTCATTATCCACAATGTATTTATGTATTTTTTCAATCTTTAGTATAAACACAAGTAGTACTATGGACTTACTTGGTTAGAAAAAAACTCTTGGATATTATTTGGTATAATTCCTTCATTTTACAGATGAGAAATCCCAGGCCTCTGGTGATTAAGTTGCCAAAGGAAAGAAGCAAATTACTAGAAGGAAAGAATTATAAATGTTTAGGATTTATAATTTTAATTTTGTGTATATTTCACAGGAGAGTTTAGAAAGAACAGGAAATGTAATGTCAGGTAACTGCTAAGAAGAAGCATTAATTCACTTTTTCTCCCACTATTGATATACAAGTAAATCCATCCTGGCTAAAAAGTGAGACATTTGGTCAGCATGGCTTGTGTATATAGAAATGGCCAAAGGCCAGAAGCATAAGACACAATACTCACGTGGTGTTAAGACAGCCTCTAGTAGATGGAAGAACTGTGTGTTCCATCACCTTATCTAGTTTCTATAAATTATGGATACAATGATGTCCTCAGAGTTTATTGAACTTTTATAGATCTTATTACCTGAAGTTTGATGTAAAGGAAGAATTTTGCTTCTCTCTCTGTCACAAATATCATCAACATCTTGTCTTTTGCGACTATATTTCAGTCACAGAGGCTGAAATTTCTAAAGTTGAGTTGAACAGACTATTAAAGCCTCCTGGAAAACCACTTTCTTTGTAAGCCTGAAAATTGACTGCTATATGCCCACATGTTGGAACCCAATCATTAAAGCCCTTCAGTGTTCTGTCTCCTCTCTGTTATGGAGATTGAGACTTGGGATCTCTGTGTTAGTGATACCTCGCGATCTTCATTTTTCTTTGAGCAGCTCAGTGCTAGACTGGAGAGGAGGAGGAGCTGGCCTTCGTTGTCAAGGTGGCAATGGGAAAGATGTGCCACCTTGGGAACCAAGGCATGGGGCTTCTTTTTCTGTAAAACAATGTCACCTGTGACGGTCAGGGTCTCAGATTTGCTAGTAGCACAACATATGTACTAAAACTTAAATCCACAGATGATATTTCTGTAGGCAAATATTTCCAAGAAATTGACTTGGAACTCAACTCACAGGTTGGTGACCCTCTATTGAGTTCTTGTGCCGATAGTAGGATATAACTGCTAAGAATTGTGTTTGATGATCCCCTAAGTCTTTACTCACTCTGAGCACGTTTTACTCTTGCCTTGACAAGAGCAAAGCCTAGTTGTTGTTGTTGCTGCTGCTGCTGCTGTTTAGTCACTAAGTCATGTCCAACTCTTTGCGATCCCATGGGCTATACTCTGCCAGGCTTTCTCTGTCCATGGGATTTACACAGGCAAGAATATTGGAGTGGGTTGTCATTTCCTTCTCCAGGGGATCTTCCCAACTCAGGGATCGAACCCATAATTCCTGCATTGCAGGTAAATTCTTTACACTGAGTCATCTGAGAAACAGAACAAGCCCTAGGAATGGCAGATTGAGTCACTGCATTGGACTTTGATAACCCAAAGTGAAACTGGTGAGTAGGATTCTTCGGATGTGAAGAACATAGGAACCCAAATGAACTTAAAAAAAATCTTCATGCATCTACAGTAAATCTCATAAATTATCTTCAAAGCAACTACTCCTATGTCAGACCTCCATATCTGCCCTTTTAATTTTTTTCTCCTTCCATTTGTACTTAAGATAACATTTTTAATCTGCATTTTATAATCAATTAAAGGAATCTTCACATCGCAGAAGACCCTTACAAAAAAAATTCCCTTTTTAAAAAAATGTTAAAGAAAATTTTTTACGTTTTTGAAATTTTGGTGAACTCCCTTTTTTTTAGTTTTCAGGGGGAAAAAAAATTTCTCAGAAGACATCTTTACCCTTTTAATCCAACAAAAACAAAATAAAGATAAAAAAAAATAAGTAAATTTAAGGCCCAAAATTTCAGTACTTTATTTGTTGAAAATTTCCCCAAAAAGAAAATTTTTAGGGGGGTGAGGAAAAAACTGCAAAAAATTAATGGAATGAACTGAAAATTTTTCCCCCAAATTTGTTTTTTTCTTTTTTAAACCGTGGGAAAAGGGGAATGTTTTTCTTTTAAAAATTACAAGGATTCAGAGCTTAAAAAATTTTTTCCCCTAACTAACATCAAAAGGGGGTCATTGGGGGGAAAAAAGTCCCCCCGAGTATGTCTAAATGACATTCTGAAATTTAAGGGCCCCTTTAAC
>JAGTYA010000875.1:0-16582 GCA_024291935.2 Okapia johnstoni | reverse complement strand
GCAAGTCGAGAACCACCCCCGTAGCCACGCCGCATAGAGGGAGGAGGCGCTTTTCCATTGCAGGCATTGGAGAGCATGCCCCGGCACCTTTTCCGGCTCCGAACACGGGACCTACCTTGTGCGGGCGACTCCAGGTGTCCTGACGAGATCTCCGGGCCAACCTGCCAAGAAAGCGGGGCTTCCCGCCACACCGCGAGGGCGTCCCCCGGGCTCCCCTCCTTGCGAGACGGGGCCCTTGGGATCTGCAGTGACGCGAGAGCCGTCCTGCCTTCTCTCTGTCGCCTCTCCTGAGGTTCGAGAAGAGGCCCCAAGGGGCCAGTTCCGGCCGCAAGACCAAAGGTCCCCGAGGAACCCCCATCGGCAAGCGAGTCCAGTTCCCTGGACGTGAGGCGAGGGGAAGCCCAGCAGCCCCTGGCGATGTCAAAGGAGGCCTGGACGTCTCAGAGGCAACAAGAGAGGCTCCCCGAGGCGCCACGCCCCCGATTCAGAGAGGCCACCCCCGCTTCCCCCCGCGCCGCGCGGAAAAGCACGACCTTCGCCCCTGCATTCGAGGGGAAGCCCGATTGCCCTTGGCTGTGACCGGAGAGAAAGGCTGAGTCCCCTCGACTCCCTGGAGGCCACCCCACAGGTGCCAGTTATACCTGTCCCCTCCCCCCCTCCGGGGACCCCCGAGGGTCCTAGCTCCATGCCTGACGCGGACCCAGGGCGCTGCAGCGCCTCCTGGCGAATCCCGAGGCTGCTCGGGCCCCTGTCCGCTCGAAAGGAGGCATGGCGACCCCGCTGGGCTAACGGGGGAGACGGGCCGGGGTACCCGCCGCAACTCGAGAATGCACCGCCGCAAGTCGAGAACACCCCCGTGAGGCCACGCCCATAGAGGGAGGAGGCGCTTTTCCCTTGCAGGGCATGGAGAGCATGCCCCGGCACCTGTTCCGGCTCCGAACGGGGCTTGACTCCTTGCGGGCGACTCCAGGTGTCCCCCGAGATCCCCGGGCCAACCTGCCAAGAAAGCGGGGCTTCCCGCCACACCGCGAGGGCGTCCCCCGGGCCCCCCTCCTTGCGAGACGGGGCCCTTGGGATCTGCAGCGACGCGAGAGCCGTCCTGCCTTCTCTCTGGCGCTGCAACGGAGGCTGGACTCCCTCTAGGCGCCCCCAGAGGTTCCCTGGGATACCCGTGTCCACAGGCGAGCGGAACCCTGAGTCTCCAGAGGCCGCTCGCGAGGGGCCCCCCGTCGCCGTCGGCCCCTCCTCTCGAAAGGGGGGTCCAATCCCCTTCCTGAATGCCATCGCAATCCCTACATTCCCTCGCACCTCCAGAGCGGGACTCTCGCCTCTCCTGAGGTTCGAGAAGAGGCCCCAAGGGGCCAGTTCCGGCCGCAAGACCAAAGGTCCCCGAGGAACCCCCATCGGCAAGCGAGTCCAGTTCCCTGGACGTGAGGCGAGGGGAAGCCCAGCAGCCCCTGGCGATGTCAAAGGAGGCCTGGACTTCTCAGAGGCAACAAGAGAGGCTCCCCGAGGCGCCACGCCCCCGATTCAGAGAGGCCACCCCCGCTTCCCCCTGCGCCGCGCGGAAAAGCACGACCTTCGCCCCTGCATTCGAGGGGAAGCCCGATTGCCCTTGGCTGTGACCGGAGAGAAAGGCTGAGTCCCCTCGACTCCCTGGAGGCCACCCCACAGGTGCCAGTTATACCTGTCCCCTCCCCCCCTCCGGGGACCCCCGAGGGTCCTAGCTCCATGCCTGACGCGGACCCAGGGCGCTGCAGCGCCTCCTGGCGAATCCCGAGGCTGCTCGGGCCCCTGTCCGCTCGAAAGGAGGCATGGCGACCCCGCTGGGCTAACGGGGGAGACGGGCCGGGGTACCCGCCGCAACTCGAGAATGCACCGCCGCAAGTCGAGAACACCCCCGTGAGGCCACGCCCATAGAGGGAGGAGGCGCTTTTCCCTTGCAGGGCATGGAGAGCATGCCCCGGCACCTGTTCCGGCTCCGAACGGGGCTTGACTCCTTGCGGGCGACTCCAGGTGTCCCCCGAGATCCCCGGGCCAAGCTGCCAAGAAAGCGGGGCTTCCCGCCACACACCGCGGGAGGGCGTCCCCCGGGCCCCCCTCCTTGCGAGACGGGGCCCTTGGGATCTGCAGCGACGCGAGAGCCGTCCTGCCTTCTCTCTGGCGCTGCAACGGAGGCTGGACTCCCTCTAGGCGCCCCCAGAGGTTCCCTGGGATACCCGTGTCCACAGGCGAGCGGAACCCTGAGTCTCCAGAGGCCGCTCGCGAGGGGCCCCCCGTCGCCGTCGGCCCCTCCTCTCGAAAGGGGGGTCCAATCCCCTTCCTGAATGCCATCGCAATCCCTACATTCCCTCGCACCTCCAGAGCGGGACTCTCGCCTCTCCTGAGGTTCGAGAAGAGGCCCCAAGGGGCCAGTTTCCGGCCGCAAGACCAAAGGTCCCCGAGGAACCCCCATCGGCAAGCGAGTCCAGTTCCCTGGACGTGAGGCGAGGGGAAGCCCAGCAGCCCCTGGCGATGTCAAAGGAGGCCTGGACTTCTCAGAGGCAACAAGAGAGGCTCCCCGAGGCGCCACGCCCCCGATTCAGAGAGGCCACCCCCGCTTCCCCCTGCGCCGCGCGGAAAAGCACGACCTTCGCCCCTGCATTCGAGGGGAAGCCCGATTGCCCTTGGCTGTGACCGGAGAGAAAGGCTGAGTCCCCTCGACTCCCTGGAGGCCACCCCACAGGTGCCAGTTATACCTGTCCCCTCCCCCCCTTCGGGGACCCCCGAGGGTCCTAGCTCCATGCCTGACGCTGACCCAGGGCGCTGCAGCGCCTCCTGGCGAATCCCGAGGCTGCTCGGGCCCCTGTCCGCTCGAAAGGGCATGGCGACCCCGCTGGGCTAACGGGGAGACGGGCCGGGGTACCCGCCGCAACTCGAGAATGCACCGCCGCAAGTCGAGAACACCCCCGTGAGGCCACGCCCATAGAGGGAGGAGGCGCTTTTCCCTTGCAGGGCATGGAGAGCATGCCCCGGCACCTGTTCCGGCTCCGAACGGGGCTTGACTCCTTGCGGGCGACTCCAGGTGTCCCCCGAGATCCCCGGGCCAACCTGCCAAGAAAGCGGGGCTTCCCGCCACACCGCGAGGGCGTCCCCCGGGCCCCCCTCCTTGCGAGACGGGGCCCTTGGGATCTGCAGCGACGCGAGAGCCGTCCTGCCTTCTCTCTGGCGCTGCAACGGAGGCTGGACTCCCTCTAGGCGCCCCCAGAGGTTCCCTGGGATACCCCGTGTCCACAGGCGAGCGGAACCCTGAGTCTCCAGAGGCCGCTCGCGAGGGGCCCCCCGTCGCCGTCGGCCCCTCCTCTCGAAAGGGGGGTCCAATCCCCTTCCTGAATGCCATCGCAATCCCTACATTCCCTCGCACCTCCAGAGCGGGACTCTCGCCTCTCCTGAGGTTCGAGAAGAGGCCCCAAGGGGCCAGTTCCGGCCGCAAGACCAAAGGTCCCCGAGGAACCCCCATCGGCAAGCGAGTCCAGTTCCCTGGACGTGAGGCGAGGGGAAGCCCAGCAGCCCCTGGCGATGTCAAAGGAGGCCTGGACTTCTCAGAGGCAACAAGAGAGGCTCCCCGAGGCGCCACGCCCCCGATTCAGAGAGGCCACCCCCGCTTCCCCCTGCGCCGCGCGGAAAAGCACGACCTTCGCCCCTGCATTCGAGGGGAAGCCCGATTGCCCTTGGCTGTGACCGGAGAGAAAGGCTGAGTCCCCTCGACTCCCTGGAGGCCACCCCACAGGTGCCAGTTATACCTGTCCCCTCCCCCCCTCCGGGGACCCCCGAGGGTCCTAGCTCCATGCCTGACGCGGACCCAGGGCGCTGCAGCGCCTCCTGGCGAATCCCGAGGCTGCTCGGGCCCCTGTGTCCGCTCGAAAGGAGGCATGGCGACCCCGCTGGGCTAACGGGGGAGACGGGCCGGGGTACCCGCCGCAACTCGAGAATGCACCGCCGCAAGTCGAGAACACCCCCGTGAGGCCACGCCCATAGAGGGAGGAGGCGCTTTTCCCTTGCAGGGCATGGAGAGCATGCCCCGGCACCTGTTCCGGCTCCGAACGGGGCTTGACTCCTTGCGGGCGACTCCAGGTGTCCCCCCGAGATCCCCGGGCCAACCTGCCAAGAAAGCGGGGCTTCCCGCCACACCGCGAGGGCGTCCCCCGGGCCCCCCTCTTGCGAGACGGGGGCCCTTGGGATCTGCAGCGACGCGAGAGCCGTCCTGCCTTCTCTCTGGCGCTGCAACGGAGGCTGGACTCCCTCTAGGCGCCCCCAGAGGTTCCCTGGGATACCCGTGTCCACAGGCGAGCGGAACCCTGAGTCTCCAGAGGCCGCTCGCGAGGGGCCCCCCGTCGCCGTCGGCCCCTCCTCTCGAAAGGGGGGTCCAATCCCCTTCCTGAATGCCATCGCAATCCCTACATTCCCTCGCACCTCCAGAGCGGGACTCTCGCCTCTCCTGAGGTTCGAGAAGAGGCCCCAAGGGGCCAGTTCCGGCCGCAAGACCAAAGGTCCCCGAGGAACCCCCATCGGCAAGCGAGTCCAGTTCCCTGGACGTGAGGCGAGGGGAAGCCCAGCAGCCCCTGGCGATGTCAAAGGAGGCCTGGACTTCTCAGAGGCAACAAGAGAGGCTCCCCGAGGCGCCACGCCCCCGATTCAGAGAGGCCACCCCCGCTTCCCCCTGCGCCGCGCGGAAAAGCACGACCTTCGCCCCTGCATTCGAGGGGAAGCCCGATTGCCCTTGGCTGTGACCGGAGAGAAAGGCTGAGTCCCCTCGACTCCCTGGAGGCCACCCCACAGGTGCCAGTTATACCTGTCCCCTCCCCCCCTCCGGGGACCCCCGAGGGTCCTAGCTCCATGCCTGACGCGGACCCAGGGCGCTGCAGCGCCTCCTGGCGAATCCCGAGGCTGCTCGGGCCCCTGTCCGCTCGAAAGGAGGCATGGCGACCCCGCTGGGCTAACGGGGGAGACGGGCCGGGGTACCCGCCGCAACTCGAGAATGCACCGCCGCAAGTCGAGAACACCCCCGTGAGGCCACGCCCATAGAGGGAGGAGGCGCTTTTCCCTTGCAGGGCATGGAGAGCATGCCCCGGCACCTGTTCCGGCTCCGAACGGGGCTTGACTCCTTGCGGGCGACTCCAGGTGTCCCCCGAGATCCCCGGGGCCAACCTGCCAAGAAAGCGGGGCTTCCCGCTTCCCGCCACACCGCGAGGGCGTCCCCCGGCCCCCCTCCTTGCGAGACGGGGCCCTTGGGATCTGCAGCGACGCGAGAGCCGTCCTGCCTTCTCTCTGGCGCTGCAACGGAGGCTGGACTCCCTCTAGGCGCCCCCAGAGGTTCCCTGGGATACCCGTGTCCACAGGCGAGCGGAACCCTGAGTCTCCAGAGGCCGCTCGCGAGGGGCCCCCCGTCGCCGTCGGCCCCTCCTCTCGAAAGGGGGGTCCAATCCCCTTCCTGAATGCCATCGCAATCCCTACATTCCCTCGCACCTCCAGAGCGGGACTCTCGCCTCTCCTGAGGTTCGAGAAGAGGCCCCAAGGGGCCAGTTCCGGCCGCAAGACCAAAGGTCCCCGAGGAACCCCCATCGGCAAGCGAGTCCAGTTCCCTGGACGTGAGGCGAGGGGAAGCCCAGCAGCCCCTGGCGATGTCAAAGGAGGCCTGGACTTCTCAGAGGCAACAAGAGAGGCTCCCCGAGGCGCCACGCCCCCGATTCAGAGAGGCCACCCCCGCTTCCCCCTGCGCCGCGCGGAAAAGCACGACCTTCGCCCCTGCATTCGAGGGGAAGCCCGATTGCCCTTGGCTGTGACCGGAGAGAAAGGCTGAGTCCCCTCGACTCCCTGGAGGCCACCCCACAGGTGCCAGTTATACCTGTCCCCTCCCCCCCTCCGGGGACCCCCGAGGGTCCTAGCTCCATGCCTGACGCGGACCCAGGGCGCTGCAGCGCCTCCTGGCGAATCCCGAGGCTGCTCGGGCCCCTGTCCGCTCGAAAGGAGGCATGGCGACCCCGCTGGGCTAACGGGGGAGACGGGCCGGGGTACCCGCCGCAACTCGAGAATGCACCGCCGCAAGTCGAGAACACCCCCGTGAGGCCACGCCCATAGAGGGAGGAGGCGCTTTTCCCTTGCAGGGCATGGAGAGCATGCCCCGGCACCTGTTCCGGCTCCGAACGGGGCTTGACTCCTTGCGGGCGACTCCAGGTGTCCCCCGAGATCCCCGGGCCAACCTGCCAAGAAAGCGGGGCTTCCCGCCACACCGCGAGGGGGTCCCCCGGGCCCCCCTCCTTGCGAGACGGGGCCCTTGGGATCTGCAGCGACGCGAGAGCCGTCCTGCCTTCTCTCTGGCGCTGCAACGGAGGCTGGACTCCCTCTAGGCGCCCCCAGAGGTTCCCTGGGATACCCGTGTCCACAGGCGAGCGGAACCCTGAGTCTCCAGAGGCCGCTCGCGAGGGGCCCCCCGTCGCCGTCGGCCCCTCCTCTCGAAAGGGGGGTCCAATCCCCTTCCTGAATGCCATCGCAATCCCTACATTCCCTCGCACCTCCAGAGCGGGACTCTCGCCTCTCCTGAGGTTCGAGAAGAGGCCCCAAGGGGCCAGTTCCGGCCGCAAGACCAAAGGTCCCCGAGGAACCCCCCATCGGCAAGCGAGTCCAGTTCCCTGGACGTGAGGCGAGGGGAAGCCCAGCAGCCCCTGGCGATGTCAAAGGAGGCCTGGACTTCTCAGAGGCAACAAGAGAGGCTCCCCGAGGCGCCACGCCCCCGATTCAGAGAGGCCACCCCCGCTTCCCCCTGCGCCGCGCGGAAAAGCACGACCTTCGCCCCTGCATTCGAGGGGAAGCCCGATTGCCCTTGGCTGTGACCGGAGAGAAAGGCTGAGTCCCCTCGACTCCCTGGAGGCCACCCCACAGGTGCCAGTTATACCTGTCCCCTCCCCCCCTCGGGGGTCCCCGAGGGTCCTAGCTCATGCCTGACGCGGACCCAGGGCGCTGCAGCGCCTCCTGGCGAATCCCGAGGCTGCTCGGGCCCCTGTCCGCTCGAAAGGAGGCATGGCGACCCCGCTGGGCTAACGGGGGAGACGGGCCGGGGTACCCGCCGCAACTCGAGAATGCACCGCCGCAAGTCGAGAACACCCCCGTGAGGCCACGCCCATAGAGGGAGGAGGCGCTTTTCCCTTGCAGGGCATGGAGAGCATGCCCCGGCACCTGTTCCGGCTCCCGAACGGGGCTTGACTCCTTGCGGGCGACTCCAGGTGTCCCCCGAGATCCCCGGGCCAACCTGCCAAGAAAGCGGGGCTTCCCGCCACACCGCGAGGGCGTCCCCCGGGCCCCCCTCCTTGCGAGACGGGGGGCCTTGGGATCTGCAGCGACGCGAGAGCCGTCCTGCCTTCTCTCTGGCGCTGCAACGGAGGCTGGACTCCCTCTAGGCGCCCCCAGAGGTTCCCTGGGATACCCGTGTCCACAGGCGAGCGGAACCCTGAGTCTCCAGAGGCCGCTCGCGAGGGGCCCCCCGTCGCCGTCGGCCCCTCCTCTCGAAAGGGGGGTCCAATCCCCTTCCTGAATGCCATCGCAATCCCTACATTCCCTCGCACCTCCAGAGCGGGACTCTCGCCTCTCCTGAGGTTCGAGAAGAGGCCCCAAGGGGCCAGTTCCGGCCGCAAGACCAAAGGTCCCCGAGGAACCCCCATCGGCAAGCGAGTCCAGTTCCCTGGACGTGAGGCGAGGGGAAGCCCAGCAGCCCCTGGCGATGTCAAAGGAGGCCTGGACTTCTCAGAGGCAACAAGAGAGGCTCCCCGAGGCGACACGCCCCGATTCAGAGAGGCCACCCCGCTTCCCCCTGCGCCGCGCGGAAAAAGCACGACCTTCGCCCCTGCATTCGAGGGGAAGCCCGATTGCCCTTGGCTGTGACCGGAGAGAAAAGGCTGAGTCCCCTCGACTCCCTTCAGGCCACCCCACAGGTGCCAGTTATACCTGTCCCCTCCCCCCCTCCGGGGACCCCCGAGGGTCCTAGCTCCATGCCTGACGCGGACCCAGGGCGCTGCAGCGCCTCCTGGCGAATCCCGAGGCTGCTCGGGCCCCTGTCCGCTCGAAAGGAGGCATGGCGACCCCGCTGGGCTAACGGGGGAGACGGGCCGGGGTACCCGCCGCAACTCGAGAATGCACCGCCGCAAGTCGAGAACACCCCCGTGAGGCCACGCCCATAGAGGGAGGAGGCGCTTTTCCCTTGCAGGGCATGCTGCAGGGCATGGAGAGCATGCCCCGGCACCTGTTCCGGCTCCGAACGGGGCTTGACTCCTTGCGGGCGACTCCAGGTGTCCCCCGAGATCCCCGGGCCAACCTGCCAAGAAAGCGGGGCTTCCCGCCACACCGCGAGGGCGTCCCCCGGGCCCCCCTCCTTGCGAGACGGGGCCCTTGGGATCTGCAGCGACGCGAGAGCCGTCCTGCCTTCTCTCTGGCGCTGCAACGGAGGCTGGACTCCCTCTAGGCGCCCCCAGAGGTTCCCTGGGATACCCGTGTCCACAGGCGAGCGGAACCCTGAGTCTCCAGAGGCCGCTCGCGAGGGGCCCCCCGTCGCCGTCGGCCCCTCCTCTCGAAAGGGGGGTCCAATCCCCTTCCTGAATGCCATCGCAATCCCTACATTCCCTCGCACCTCCAGAGCGGGACTCTCGCCTCTCCTGAGGTTCGAGAAGAGGCCCCAAGGGGCCAGTTCCGGCCGCAAGACCAAAGGTCCCCGAGGAACCCCCATCGGCAAGCGAGTCCAGTTCCCTGGACGTGAGGCGAGGGGAAGCCCAGCAGCCCCTGGCGATGTCAAAGGAGGCCTGGACTTCTCAGAGGCAACAAGAGAGGCTCCCCGAGGCGCCACGCCCCCGATTCAGAGAGGCCACCCCCGCTTCCCCCTGCGCCGCGCGGAAAAGCACGACCTTCGCCCCTGCATTCGAGGGGAAGCCCGATTGCCCTTGGCTGTGACCGGAGAGAAAGGCTGAGTCCCCTCGACTCCCTGGAGGCCACCCCACAGGTGCCAGTTATACCTGTCCCCTCCCCCCCTCCGGGGACCCCCGAGGGTCCTAGCTCCATGCCTGACGCGGACCCAGGGCGCTGCAGCGCCTCCTGGCGAATCCCGAGGCTGCTCGGGCCCCTGTCCGCTCGAAAGGAGGCATGGCGACCCCGCTGGGCTAACGGGGGGGAGACGGGCCGGGGTACCCGCCGCAACTCGAGAATGCACCGCCGCACGTCGAGAACACCCCCGTGAGGCCACGCCCATAGAGGGAGGAGGCGCTTTTCCCTTGCAGGGCATGGAGAGCATGCCCCGGCACCTGTTCCGGCTCCGAACGGGGCTTGACTCCTTGCGGGCGACTCCAGGTGTCCCCCGAGATCCCCGGGCCAACCTGCCAAGAAAGCGGGGCTTCCCGCCACACCGCGAGGGCGTCCCCCGGGCCCCCCTCCTTGCGAGACGGGGCCCTTGGGATCTGCAGCGACGCGAGAGCCGTCCTGCCTTCTCTCTGGCGCTGCAACGGAGGCTGGACTCCCTCTAGGCGCCCCCAGAGGTTCCCTGGGATACCCGTGTCCACAGGCGAGCGGAACCCTGAGTCTCCAGAGGCCGCTCGCGAGGGGCCCCCCGTCGCCGTCGGCCCCTCCTCTCGAAAGGGGGGTCCAATCCCCTTCCTGAATGCCATCGCAATCCCTACATTCCCTCGCACCTCCAGAGCGGGACTCTCGCCTCTCCTGAGGTTCGAGAAGAGGCCCCAAGGGGCCAGTTCCGGCCGCAAGACCAAAGGTCCCCGAGGAACCCCCATCGGCAAGCGAGTCCAGTTCCCTGGACGTGAGGCGAGGGGAAGCCCAGCAGCCCCTGGCGATGTCAAAGGAGGCCTGGACTTCTCAGAGGCAACAAGAGAGGCTCCCCGAGGCGCCACGCCCCCGATTCAGAGAGGCCACCCCCGCTTCCCCCTGCGCCGCGCGGAAAAAGCACGACCTTCGCCCCTGCATTCGAGGGGAAGCCCGATTGCCCTTGGCTGTGACCGGAGAGAAAGGCTGAGTCCCCTACCGCCGCAAGTCGAGAACACCCACCCGTGAGGCCACGCCCATAGAGGGAGGAGGCGATTTTTTTTCCCTTGCAGGGCATGCATGGAGAGCATGCCCCGGCACCTGTTCCTAGCCTGCTCCGAACGGCGGCTTGACACCCTTGCGGGCGACTCCAGGGTGTCCCCCCAGGAGATCCCCAGGGCCAACCTGCCAAGAAAGCGGGGCTTCCCGCCACACCGATCGCCGTGGGCGAGAGGCGTCCCCCGGGAGCCCCCCTCCTTGCGAGACGGGGCCCTTGGGATCTGCAGCGACTCCGCGGAGAGCCGTCTCCTCGCCTTCTCTCTGGCGCTGCAACGGAGGCGTGGACTCCCTCTAGGCGCCACAGAGAGGTTCCCTGGGGGCGTACCCGTGTCCACAGGCGAGCGGAACCCTGAGTCTCCAGAGGCCGCTCGCGAGGGGCCCACCCGTCGCCGTTCGGCCCCTCCTCTCGAAAGGGGGGTCCAATCCCCTTCCTGAATGCCATCGCAATCCCTACATTCCCTCGCACCTCCAGAGCGGGGACTCTCGCCTCTCCTGAGGTTCGAGAAGAGGCCCCAAGGGGCCAGTTTCCGGCCGCAAGGACCAAAGGTCCCCGAGGAACCCCCATCGGCAAGCGAGTCCAGTTCCCTGGACGTGAGGCGAGGGGAAGCCCAGCAGCCCTGGCGATGTCAAAGGTGAGGCCTGGACTTCTCAGAGGGCAACAAGAGAGGCTCCCCGAGGCGCCACGCCCCGATTCAGAGAGGCGCCCGACCCCCCGCTTCCCCCTGCGCCGCGCGCGTAAAAAAGCACGACCTTCGCCCCTGCATTCCTCGAGGGGAAGCCCGATTGCACCTGGGAGCGGCTGTGATGACCGGGAGAGAAAGGCTGAGTCCCCTCGAGCTCCCTGGAGGGCCACCCCCACAGGTGCCAGTTATACCTGTCCCCTCCCCCCCCTCGTCCGGGGACCCCCGAGGGTCCTAGACACTCCATGCCTGACGCGGACCCAGGGCGCTGTGTGTGCAATGCGGCCTCTCTGGCGAAAATCCCGAGGCTCTGCTCGGGCCCCTGTCCGCGATCGAAAGGAGGCATGGCGGACCCCGCTGGGCTAACGGTGGGAGAGTGACGGGCCGGGTACCCGCCGCAAACTCGAGAATGCACCGCCGCAAGTCGTTCCGAGAACACCCCCGTGAGGCCACGCCCATAGAGGCGAGGAGGCGCTTTTCCTCTTGCAGGGCATGGAGAGGCATGCCACCTGGCAACCTGTTCCCGTCTTCCGAACGGGGCTTGACTCCCTTGCGGGCGACTCCAGGTCAGTGCGCCCCGAGATACCCCGGGCCAACCTGCCAAGAAAGCGGGGCTTTCCGCCACACCGCGAGAGGGCGTTCCCCCGGGGCCCCCCTCCTTGCGAGACGGGGCCCTTGGGATCTGCACAGCGACGCGTAGGAGCCGTCCTGCCTTCTCTTCTGGCGCTGCAAACGGAGGCTCTGGACTGGCGTCCGCACCTCAGGCGCCCCACAGAGGTCTCCCTGGGATGACTTCCGTGTCCACAGGCGAGCGGAAAACCCTGAGGGTCTACTCCAGAGGGCCGCGAGCGCGACGGTGAATCCACCGTCGGGGGCCGTCGGTCGGCCCTCCTCTCGAAAGGGGGTGGGTCCATCCCCTTCTCTGAATGCCATCGCAATCACCTACATTCCCTCGAGCAGACAACTCAGAGCGGGGACTCGTCTCAGCCTCTCCTGAGGTTCGATGAGTTTGAGAGGCCCCAAGGGGCCAGTTTTGTTACAGGCCCGCAAGACCAAAGGTCCCCGAGGAACCCCCCCATCGGCAAGCGAGTCCAGTTCCCTGGACGTGAGGGGCGAGGGGAAGCAGCCCAGCAGCCCCTGGCGATGTCAAAGGAGGCCTGGACTTCTCAGAGGCAACAAGAGAGGCTCCCCGAGGCGCCACCACGCCCCCGATTCAGAGAGAACCGACACCCCCGCTTCCCCCTGCGCAGAATAAAAATAGCGGTACAGAAAAAAGCACGTGAACTTCTTCGCCCCTGCATTCGAGGGGGAGCCCGCCGATTGCCTTGGCCTGTGACCGGAGAGAAAGGCTTGAGTCCCCTCGACTCCCTGGAGAGGCCCACCCCAACAGGTGCCTAGTTATACCTGTCCCTCTCCCCCCCTCCTACGCGGGACCCCCGAGGGTCCCTAGCTCCATGCCTGACGGGCGTTGACCCAGGGGCGGCGCTGCAGCGCCTCCTGGCGAATCCCGAGGTTGGAGATGAGCTCGGGTCGGGCCCCCTGTTCCGCTCGAATAGATAAAGAGGCATGGCGACCCCGCTGGGGCTAACGGGGGAGACGGGCCGGGGGTAAACCCGCCGCAAAATCGAGTGGAATGCGCACCGCAGCAAGTCGAGAAACCCCCCCGTGATGGCCCACGCCCATAGAGGGAGGAGGCGCGCTTTTCCCTTTGCAGGGTCATGGAGATGCATGCCCCCAGCATCGCACCTCTGTTTCCGGCTGTTCCCGAACGGGGCTTTTGAGACCTCCCTTGCGGGCGACTCCAGGTGTCCCCCGAGATCCCCGGGCCAACCTGCCAAGAAAGCGGGGGCTTCCCGGCCCCACAGCTTAGCTGAGGGCGTTCCCCCGGCCCCCTCCTTGCTGAGACGGGGGCCCTTGGGATCTGCAAGCGACCTACTCGAGAGGCCGTCCTGAATGCCTTGTCTCTCTTGGCGCTTCCTGCAACGCGGAGGGCTGGACTCCTCGTCTAGGACGCCCCCAGAGGTTCCCTGGGATAGTACCCGTTGTCCACAGGCGAGCGCGGCCGGAACCCTGAGTCTCCAGTGAGGCCGCCTCAGCTGGAGGGGCCCCCGTCGCCGTGTCGGCCCCTCTCTCGAAAGGGGGGGAGGGTCCAATTCCCTTCTGAATGCCATCGCGCAAATCTCCTCTACATTCCCTCGCACCTCCAGAGCGGGTACTCTTCGCACTCTCCTGGAGGTTCGTTAGAAGAAGATTTGCTCCATTAGGGGCCCACTTCCGGGCGCAATGACCGGAAAGGTCCCCGAGGAAACCTGCTCATCTTGCAAGCGATGGTCCCAGGTTTTTTTGCCATGCCCTCTGGACTGTGGGGCGAGGGGGACCCAGCCAGATCCCCTGGCGATGTCAGACGAAGAGGAGGTGCCTGGGAACTTCTCAGAGGCACCAAGAAGGAGGGGGTGCCCCGAGGCGCCACGCCCGTATTCAGAGAGGCCACCCGCGATGTCCCCCTGCGTCCGCGCGGAAAAGCCGCCTCAGGTCACCCCCCTCTCGAGGCAAAGCGCCGATTGCCTTGGCTTGTCTCCGGAGGAAAGGTTCGAGAAGCCCGCTCCACTGCACCTGGCCCCCGAGCGCCGCACAGGTGCCAGCTTTAGCACCCTGTCCGAACCGGGGACCGTTGAGGTCCTCGCTCCATGGATTCGGAGCGGGGCGCTTGCAGAGGCTCCGGACGTGAGTGCCCCGAGATTGCTTCCCCCTGTCCGCGTGAGGCAACGCGACCCCGCGTGGCGACTGGCGCAGGAGGCCCTGGGTACCCGCCTGAGGCGAAATGCTACGCCGAAGGCTTGGCTACGACCTAGAGGCCATTGCCTTGGAGGGAGGAGTCCCCCTCCCTGGTTCCGCATTGAGGCATGCCTGGCGCTGTTCCCTTAGGCTGCTGACTCCATTGCGGAGAGTACGCTGGTGTCGCCCGAGGTCCCCGGGGCCAAGCGACATAAAAGCTGGGAGGCACTCGCGAGGGCGTTCCGCAGCGCTCATTGAACGAGGGAGGGGCGGTGGGATCTGCCGCGGCGCTCTAGAGCCACTGTGACTCTCGGCGCGTGAAGGAGGCTGCACGATCTACCCGCCGACTGGTACGCACTGGTGATAGACGTTCACCAGGTGACGCCGGGTTACCCTGCATCTCCCCCCGCGAACTCCGAGGCGATCCCCCGGGCCGTTCGCCCTAGGTGACGGGATCGAATTAGAGTGCTATGCTCTGAATTCCCGCAGGCGCATAGACAGAGGCGGACCGATCGCCTTTCCCTGAGTGGTCTCCGAGCATTGCCCCACGAGGTCGGGATGTTCCGGGCGCTCGTCTCGAGTCGGTTGCCCATAGGCCCCCCCATCGGCCCGCGGTCGCCTGCCCCCTGGACGGAGTGGCGATTGGGTAAGGACAGGAACCCCGGCGCTGTCTCGCAAACCGGACCGGGAGACAAGACCGCCCGTCCCCGAGGATACCCCCTCCTCCGTCGAGGAGGCCCACCCCTGCCCCCCTTTGAAGCATGGAAAGGCAGCGACCTTGTTCCCTTAGCCGAGGAGCAGCCCGGGACCCTGGCCCCGGCACCGCTTCCGGCCACGCTCCCTCACGTATCCATGCAGGACGGATAGTCTGGTTTACTCAGAGGGCCCACCTCCGGAGAGGATGAGGGTCCTCCGGGTATGCCCACGCCGGAGCAGGGGTGCCGGCTCGATTGGGCCCGCTCGGGCAATTCACTCGATGAGAAGCCGGGGTGCTTCTGTTCTGGGATCGTGGCGCGACTTGCGCCGGAGGCCGGCACTCTCCTCTATGGCCCCCTTTAGCGTTTCCTGTGATGTGCCGCTAACCGACGTATAGCCGCAGATGGTAGGCGCTTTTCCAGCGCAGGTTCCCCTGGAGAGATCCCCCGTCGCCGAGTCGGCGCCGAGCGGGATTCTCAGCCGCCCGCGGCCGAATTCCGGGGCCCCCCGAGATTCCTCGGCCCACTCCTAAGAGCTACCTTCCAATCGCTAACTTCCCACTCCCGGCCAAAACTCGATCTGCTTAACGGGGGGCTCTGCACGGTTCTGCAGGGCCCCAGTTCTCCTGAGGTTCGAAAGCGGCAACAAAAGATGGAGCGTTCTAGGAGCCCCCAGAGTCTCACTGCAAGCCGAGGCCACATAAAAGTACCAGAAAAAGTCTCAGTTGATGGCGAGGGGAAGCCCGAGTTCAGCCCCTTGCGAAACGGAAAAGGGCTCAAAGCCCTTAAGCCAATAGAATGCGATCAGAAGGTTTTACCTGCCCCTGGCAGAAGGGAGGCTCGCCTGAATGAGGAAAGAGAACAGAGGAGACAAGAGAGGCCGGTTCGAGAGGCCACCAAAAGCCTCCCCGATTAAGAGACGAGGGACCACCACCACCTTGGCGGCTGAGAACCGAGTGAGAGAGAGGAAAGGCTGAGTCCCCTTCGACTCCCTGGAGGCCACCCCACATGGTGCCAGTTATACCTGTCCCCTCCCCCCCTCCGGGGACACCCCGCGAGGGTCCTAGCTCCCATGCCTGACGCGGGACCCAGGGCGCTGCAGCGCCTCCTGGCGAATCCCCGAGGCTGCTCGGGCCCCTGTCCGCTCGAAAGGAGGCATGGCGACCCCCGCTGGGCTAACGGGGGAGACGGGCCGGGGTACCCGCCGCAACTCGAGAATGAATGCCCCCGCCGCAAGTCGAGAACACCCCCGTGAGGCCACGCCCATAGAGGGAGGAGGCGCTTTTTCCCTTGCAGGGCATGGAGAGTTGACCTCCCTTGCGGGCGGGCGACTCCAGAGTGTCCCCCCGAGATCCCCGGGCCAACCTGCCAAGAAAGGACGGGGGCTTCCCGCACACACCGCGAGGGCGTCCCCGGGGCCACCCTCCTTTGCGAGAACGGGGCCCTTGGGATTCTGCAGCGACGCGAGAGAGCCGTCCTGCCTTCTCTCTGGGGCGCTGCAACGGAGCTGGACATCCTCTAGGCGCCCCCAGAGGTTCTCTGGGAATACCCACCGTGTCCCACAGTGCGAGCGGAACTCTGAGTCTCCCTCAGAGCCGCTTTCGCGAGGGGCCCCCCGTCGCCGTCGGCCCCCTACTCCTCTCGAAGTCGGGGGGGTCTCAATCACCCTTCCTAGACATGCCATCGCAATCCCCTACACTTCCCTCGCACCTCCAGAGCATGGGGACTCTCGCCTCTCCTGAGGTTGAAGGAAGAGGGCCCCAAGGGGCCAGTTTCCGGCCGCAAGACCAAAGGTCCCCCGAGGAACTCCCCATCGGCAAGCGAGTCCAGTTCCCTGGAGTGAGGCGAGGGGCAAGCCAGCAGCCCTCGGCGATGTCAAGGCAGGCCTCGACTTTCTCAAGGCAACAAGAGAGGCTCCCCGAGGCGCCACGCCCCCGATTCAGAGAGGCCCATCCCCCCCCCCGCTTCTCCCCCTGCGCCGCGCTGAAAAGCACCACACTTCGCGCCTGCATTCGAGTGAATTCGAACGCGGGAAAGCCCGATTGCCCCCTGGCGCTCGTGACCGGAGAGACAAGGCTGAGTCCCCTCGACTCCTCGGAGGCCACCCCAGGTGCAGTGTCTTTATAAACATGTCTCCCTCCCCCCCTCCGGCCGGACCCTCCAGTAGGGTCCTAGCTCCATGCCTGACGCGGACCCACAGGTCCGCGCTGCACGCCACGCCTATACCTGGACGCCAGAATACCGTTAGGCACCCCCCTGCTCGGGCCCGTGCTCGCATCGAAAGTGCAGGCCATGGGACCGCTGGGCTAACGGGGGAGGACGGGC
>JAGTYA010000874.1:0-16587 GCA_024291935.2 Okapia johnstoni | reverse complement strand
GTTTGTAGGGTCCGTAGCGATTAGGGCCCACCGCCCAGGTAAGGATTTGTCAGTGCCCTGGAACGTGAAGGCACCCTCCACAGCGCTTTCTTCACATGTCTGCTCTGTAGCAGAGAGCTCTGGAGACTAGGCCTGGTATGAGTAGGAAACTGAGGCCTGGAGGCAAACCCATTGTTGTGGCTTCTTAACAGCCAAACACCTGATGCTCCAGGGAGGATTGAAAAAGCATTCCCTTGGGCTACCTTTTATGACTCTACGGAAGAGACCCTGCAAGGCTGCCTTGTTGCTGAAAATCACAAGGGGCTGGAAAGTGCTACCTAGAAAGAGAGTGGTAGGGGCCATGGCTCCTAGGCCCCACTGCCCAGGTAGGGCTTCCACAGGGCCCGGGAACGTGAAGGCACCCTCCACACCACTGTTTCCCCATGTGTGCTCTGTAGCAGAGAGCTCGCCAGACTAGGCCTGGTCTGGCTAGGAAACTGAGGCCCTGGGAGCAGACACAATATTAGGGCTTCTGAACAGCCCAACACTTGCTGCGCTAGGGAGCCTTGAAGAAGCACTCCCTTAGGCTGCCTTTGCTTCCTCCAAGGAAGAGAGCCTGCCAGGCTGCCTTTGGGCTGAAAATCACATTGGGCTGCATAGTGCTACGTTGGGCAGTCAGTTTGTAGGGGGCATAGCGCCTAGGCCTCACCACCCGGGTAGGGCTTCCCCGTTGCCCGGGAACGTCAGGGCAACAACAACACCACTGTTTCCCTATGTGTGCTCTGTAGCAGAAACCTCCCCAGACTAGGACTGGTCTGGCTACGAAACTGAGGCCCTGGGAAAGACACGTCGTAGGGGATTCTGAACAGCCAAACACTTGCTGTTCGAGGGAGGATGGAAAAGGCAATACATTGTGCTGCCTTTTCTCCCTCCATGGAAGAGATCTTGCCACGCCGCCCTCAGGCTGAAAATCGCATGGGGCTGGAAATGTTACCTGGGAGGTGAGTTTGTAGGGACCACAGCGAGTAGGACTCACTGCCCAGGGAAGGCTTAGAAAGTGCCCTGGAACGTGAAGGCACCCTCTACTGCACATTTTCCACATGTCTGCTCTGTAGCAGTGAGCTCTGGAGACTAGGCCTGGTCTGACAAGGAAACTGAGGCCTGGAGGGAAAACCCATTGTTGGGGCTTCTTAACAGCCAAACACCTGTTGTTCCAGGGAGGATTGAATAAGCACTCGATTGGGCTACCTTTTATGACTCTAAGGAAGAGACCCTGAAACGCTGCTTTGGGGCTGAAAATCAAAAGGGGCTGGGAAATGCTACCTGGAAAGTCAGTTGTAGGGCCATAGTGCCTAGGTCCCAAAGCCGAGGTAAGGCTTCGACAGTGTCCTGGAACGTGAAGGCACCCTCCACAGCGCTGTTTCCACATGTCTGCTCTGTAGCAGAGAGCTCTGGAGACTAGGCCTGGTCTGACTGGGAAACTGAGGCCTGGAGGCAAACCCATTGTTGTGGCGTCTTCACAGCCAAACACCTCTTGCACCAGGGAAGATTGAATAAGCACTCCCTTGGGCTACCTTTTATGACTCTAAGGAAGAGACCTGCTGCCAGGCTGCATTTGGCTGAAAATCACAAGGGGCTGGAAAGTGCTACCTGGAAAGTCCAGTGGATGAGGCCATATTGCCTAGGCCCCACCGCGCGGGTAGGGCTTCCCCAAGCCAGGGAACCTCAAGGAACACTCTCCTCCGAGCTATTTCTCCATGTGTGCTCTGTAGCAGAGAGCTCTGGAGACTAGGTCTGTTCTGACTGGGAAACTGAGGCCCTGGGAGCAGACCCATTGTTGTGGCTTCTGAACAGACAAACACCTCTTGCACCAGGGAAGATTGAATAAGCACTCCCTTGGGCTACCTTTTATGACGCTTAGGAAGAGACCCTGCCAGGCTGCCTTGGGGATGAAAATCACAAGCGGATGGAAAGTGCTAGCTGGAAAGTCAGTGGTAGGGGCCATAGTGCCTAGGCCCAACAGTCCGGGTAGGGCTTCCCCAGGGCATGGGAACACCAAGGCACCCTCCTCAGAGATAATGCCCCATGTGTACTCTGTAGCAGAGAGCTCGCGAGACTAAGTCTGGTCTGACTGGGAAACTGAGGCCCTGGGGAACAGAACCATTGTAGAGGCATCTGAACAGTCCAACACTTGCTGTTCGGGGGGAGGATGGTAAAAGCAATACCTTGTGCTGCCTTTGCTCCCTCCATGGAAGAGAGACTGTCACGCTACCCTCGGGCTGAAAATCACATGGGGCTGGGAAGTGCTACCTGGGAAGTCCGTTTGTAGGGTCCGTAGCGATTAGGGCCCACCGCCCAGGTAAGGATTTGTCAGTGCCCTGGAACGTGAAGGCACCCTCCACAGCGCTTTCTTCACATGTCTGCTCTGTAGCAGAGAGCTCTGGAGACTAGGCCTGGTATGAGTAGGAAACTGAGGCCTGGAGGCAAACCCATTGTTGTGGCTTCTTAACAGCCAAACACCTGATGCTCCAGGGAGGATTGAAAAAGCATTCCCTTGGGCTACCTTTTATGACTCTACGGAAGAGACCCTGCAAGGCTGCCTTGTTGCTGAAAATCACAAGGGGCTGGAAAGTGCTACCTAGAAAGAGAGTGGTAGGGGCCATGGCTCCTAGGCCCCACTGCCCAGGTAGGGCTTCCACAGGGCCCGGGAACGTGAAGGCACCCTCCACACCACTGTTTCCCCATGTGTGCTCTGTAGCAGAGAGCTCGCCAGACTAGGCCTGGTCTGGCTAGGAAACTGAGGCCCTGGGAGCAGACACAATATTAGGGCTTCTGAACAGCCCAACACTTGCTGCGCTAGGGAGCCTTGAAGAAGCACTCCCTTAGGCTGCCTTTGCTTCCTCCAAGGAAGAGAGCCTGCCAGGCTGCCTTTGGGCTGAAAATCACATTGGGCTGCATAGTGCTACGTTGGGCAGTCAGTTTGTAGGGGGCATAGCGCCTAGGCCTCACCACCCGGGTAGGGCTTCCCCGTTGCCCGGGAACGTCAGGGCAACAACAACACCACTGTTTCCCTATGTGTGCTCTGTAGCAGAAACCTCCCCAGACTAGGACTGGTCTGGCTACGAAACTGAGGCCCTGGGAAAGACACGTTGTAGGGGATTCTGAACAGCCAAACACTTGCTGTTCGAGGGAGGATGGAAAAGGCAATACATTGTGCTGCCTTTTCTCCCTCCATGGAAGAGATCTTGCCACGCCGCCCTCAGGCTGAAAATCGCATGGGGCTGGAAATGTTACCTGGGAGGTGAGTTTGTAGGGACCATAGCGAGTAGGACTCACTGCCCAGGTAAGGCTTAGAAAGTGCCCTGGAACGTGAAGGCACCCTCTACTGCACATTTTCCACATGTCTGCTCTGTAGCAGTGAGCTCTGGAGACTAGGCCTGGTCTGACAAGGAAACTGAGGCCTGGAGGAAAACCCATTGTTGGGGCTTCTTAACAGCCAAACACCTGTTGTTCCAGGGAGGATTGAATAAGCACTCGATTGGGCTACCTTTTATGACTCTAAGGAAGAGACCCTGAAACGCTGCTTTGGGGCTGAAAATCAAAAGGGGCTGGGAAATGCTACCTGGAAAGTCAGTTGTAGGGCCATAGTGCCTAGGTCCCAAAGCCGAGGTAAGGCTTCGACAGTGTCCTGGAACGTGAAGGCACCCTCCACAGCGCTGTTTCCACATGTCTGCTCTGTAGCAGAGAGCTCTGGAGACTAGGCCTGGTCTGACTGGGAAACTGAGGCCTGGAGGCAAACCCATTGTTGTGGCGTCTTAACAGCCAAACACCTCTTGCACCAGGGAAGATTGAATAAGCACTCCCTTGGGCTACCTTTTATGACTCTAAGGAAGAGACCCTGCCAGGCTGCATTTGGCTGAAAATCACAAGGGGCTGGAAAGTGCTACCTGGGAAGTCAGGGGATGAGGCCATATTGCCTAGGCCCCACCGCCCGGGTAGGGCTTCCCCAAGCCAGGGAACCTCAAGGAACACTCCTCAGAGCTATTTCCCCATGTGTGCTCTGTAGCAGAGAGCTCTGGAGACTAGGTCTGTTCTGACTGGGAAACTGAGGCCCTGGGAGCAGACCCATTGTTGTGGCTTCTGAACAGACAAACACCTCTTGCACCAGGGAAGATTGAATAAGCACTCCCTTGGGCTACCTTTTATGACTCTAAGGAAGAGACCCTGCCAGGCTGCCTTGGGGATGAAAATCACAAAGGGCTGGAAAGTGCTACCTGGAAAGTCAGTGGTAGGGGCCATAGTGCCTAGGCCCAAAGCCCAGGTAGGGCTTCCCCAGTGCCCTGGGAACGTGAAGGCACCCTCCACAGCTCATTTTCCCCATGTCTGCTCTGTAGCAGAGAGCTCTGGAGACTAGGCCTGGTCTGACTGGGAAACTGAGGCCCTGGAGGCAGAACCATTGTTGTGGCTTCTTAACAGCCAAACACCTCTTTTCACCTGGGAAGATGAATAAGCAATCCCTTGGCTACCTTTTATGACTCCAAGGAAGAGACCCTGCCAGCTGCCCTTGGGCTGAAAATCACAAGGGGCTGGGAAGTGCTACCTGGAAAGTCAGTGGAAGTAGGGGCCACAGTGATTAGGCCCCACCGCCCAGGGTAAGGCTTCCCCAAGCCCCTGGAACGTGAAGGCACCCTCCACAGAGCTATTTCCCCATGTGTGCTCTGTAGCAGAGAGCTCTGGAGACTAGGTCTGGTTCTGACTGGGAAACTGAGGCCCTGGGAGCAGAACCCATTGTTGTGGCTTCTTAACAGACAAACACCTCTTGCACCAGGGAAGATTGAATAAGCACTCCCTTGGGCTACCTTTTATGACTCTAGGGAAGAGACCCTGCCAGGCTGCTTTGGGGCTGAAAATCACAAGGGGCTGGAAAGTGCTACCTGGAAAGTCAGTTGTAGGGCCATAGTGCCTAGGCCCCACTGCCCAGGTAGGGCTTCCACAGTGCCCTGGAACGTCAAGGCACCCCTCCACAGCGTTTTTTCCCCATGTGTGCTCTGTAGCAGAGAGCTCTGGAGACTAGGCCTGGTCTGACTGGGAAACTGAGGCCCTGGAGCAGACCCATTGTTGTGGCTTCTTAACAGCCCAAACACCTCTTGCACCAGGGAGAATTGAATAAGCACTCCCTTGGGCTACCTTTTTATGACTCTAAGGAAGAGACCCTGCCAGGCTGCCTTTGGGGCTGAAAATCACAAGGGGCTGGAAAGTGCTACCTGGAAGTCAGTTTGTAGGGGCCATAGTGCCTAGGCCCCACCACGCACGGGTAGGCTTCCCCAGTGCCCTGGAACGTCAAGGCAACCTCCACAGCGCTTTTTCCCCATGTGTGCTCTGTAGCAGAGAGCTCTGGAGACTAGGTCTGGTCTGACTGGGAAACTGAGGCCTGGAGGCAAACCCATTGTTGTGGCGTCTTAACAGCCAAACACTCTGCTGCACCAGGGAAGATTGATAAGCACTCCCTTGGGCTACCTTTTATGACTCTAAGGAAGAGACCCTGCCAGGCTGCCCTTTGGGGCTGAAAATCACAAGGGGCTGGAAAGTGCTACCTGGAAAGTCAGTTGTAGGGACCATAGTGCCTAGGTCCCACAGCCCAGGTAAGGCTTCCCCAGTGCCCTGGAACGTGAAGGCACCCTCCACAGAGCTATTTCCCCATGTCTGCTCTGTAGCAGAGAGCTCTGGAGACTAGGCCTGGTCTGACTGGGAAACTGAGGCCTGGAGGCAAACCCATTGTTGTGGCTTCTTAACAGCCAAACACCTCTTGCACCAGGGAAGATTGAATAAGCACTCCCTTGGGCTACCTTTTATGACTCTAAGGAAAGAGACCCTGCCAGGCTGCCTTTGGGGCTGAAAAATCAAAGGGGCTGGAAAGTGCTACCTGGAAAGTCAGTTGTAAGAGGCCACAGTGCCTAGGTCACAAGCCCCGGGTAAGGGCTTCCCCCAGTGCCAGGTAACCTGAAGGCACACTCCACAGAGCTATTTTCCCATGTCTGCTCTGTAGCAGAGAGCTCTGGAGACTAGGTCTGGTCTGACTGGGAAACTGAGGCCTGGAGGCAACAGAAGCATTGTAGGGTTCTCTGAACAGCCAAACACTTGCTGTTCCAGGGAAGATTGAAAAAGCAATACCCTTGGGCTGCCTTTTATGCTCTACCATGGAAGAGAGACCCTGCCACGGCACTCTCGGGCTGAAAATCACATGGGGCTGGAAAGTGCTACCTGGAAAGTCAGTTTTAGGGGCCATAGCGAGGCCCCACTGCCCAGGTAAGGCTTCCCCAGTGCCCTGGAACGTGAAGGCACCCTCCACACCACATTTTCCACATGTCTGCTCTGTAGCAGAGAGCTCTGGAGACTAGGCCTGGTCTGACTAGGAAACTGAGGCCCCTGGAGGCAAACCCATTGTTGTGGCTTCTTAACAGCCAAACACCTCTGTTGTGCAAGGGAAGATTGAATAAGCACTCCCTTGGGCTACCTCTTTTATGACCTCTAAGGAAGAGACCCTGCCAGGCTGCCTTTGGGCTGAAAATCACAATGGGCTGGAAAGTGCTACCTGGAAAGTCAGTTGTAGGGGCCACAGTGCCTAGGCCCCACTTCACGTAAGGCTTTGCACAGTGCCCTGGAACTTGAAGGCACCCTCCACAGCGCTTTATTCCCCATGTCTGCTGCTCTGTAGCAGAGAGCTCTGGAGACTAGGCCTGGTCTGACTGGGAAACTGAGGCCCTGGAAGCAGACCCATTGTTGTGGCTTCTTAACAGCCAAACACCTCTTGCTGTTCCAGGGAAGATTGAAAAAGCACTCCCTTGGGCTGCCTTTTATGACTCTAAGGAAGAGACCCTGCCAGGCTGCACTCAGGCTGAAAATCACAAGGGGCTGGAAAGTGCTACCTGGAAAGTCAGTTTTGTAGGGGCCACAGTGCCTAGGCCCCACCACCCGGGTAGGGCTTCCCCAGTGCCCTGGAACGTCAAGGAACCCTCCTCAGAGCTATTTTCCCATGTGTGCTCTGTAGCAGAGAGCTCTGGAGACTAGGGCCTGGTCTGACTGGGAAACTGAGGCCCTGGAAGCAGACCCATTGTTGTGGCTTCTGAACAGCCCAACACTTGCTGTGCGAAGGAGGATTGAATCAGCACTCCCTTGGGCTGCCTTTGGTATCCCTCCAAGGAAGAGATCCTGCCAGGCTGCATTTGGGCTGAAAATCACATGGGACTGGGAAGTGCTACCTGGGAGAAGTCAGTTTTTAGAGGCCATAGCGCCTAGGCCCCACTTCCCGGGTAGGGCTTCCCCAGTGCCCGGGAACGTCAAGGCACCCTCCTCACCGCTTTTTTCCCAATGTGTGCTCTGTAGCAGAGAGCTCTGGAGACTAGGCCTGGTCTGACTGGGAAACTGAGGCCCTGGGAGCAGACCCATTGTGTTTTGGCTTCTGAACAGCCAAACAACTTTGCCCCGCGAGGGAAGATTGAATAAGCACTCTCTTTAGGCTGCCTTTTATCCCTCTAAGGAAGAGACACTGCCGAGCCTGCTTTGGGGGTGAAAATCACATCGGGCTGGGAAGTGCTAGCTGGGAAGTCAGTTTTGTAGGGGCCATAGTGCCTAGGCCCCACTTCCCGGGTAGGGCTTCCCCAGTGCCCGGAAACGTCAAGGCACCCTCCACAGAGCTATTTTTTCCCATGTGTGCTCTGTAGCAGAGAGCTCTGCGAGACTAGGCCTGGTCTGACTAGGAAACTGAGGGCCCTGGGAACAACCCAATGGTTGTGGCTTCTGAACAGCCCCAACACTTGCTGTGCGGCGAAGGAGGATTGAATCAGCACTCCCTTGGGCTGCATTTTCTCCCTCCAAAGGAAGACAGCCTGCTAGGCCGCATTTGGCTGAAAATCACATTGGACTGGGAAGTGCTAGCTGGGAAAGTCAGTTTTCAGCGGCTGGAGCGCCTAGGCCCCACTTCCCGGGTAGGGCTTTCCCCAGTGCCCGGGAACGTCAAGGCACCCTCCACACCGTTGTTTCCCCAAGTGTGCTCTGTAGCAGAGAGCTCGCGCGAAACTAGGCCTGGTCTGACTTGGGAAGTCAAGCCCTGGAACAGCCCCAGTGTTTTGGTGTCTGAAGAGCTTCTCTCTTGCCCCGCGAGGGAAGCCTGAAAACGACTCTCTGGGGCTGCCTTTCCTTCCCTGCAAGGAAGAGAGCCTGCCGAGCCTGCACCAGGTGCAGGTGCCATCGGGCTGGGAAGTGCTAGCTGGGAAGTCAGTTTTTAGCGGCCAGAGCTCCCAGGCCCCACTTCCCGGGTAGGGCTTTCCCAGTGCCCGGGAACGTCAAGGCACCCTCCACACCACTTTGTTTCCCAATGTGTGCTCTGTAGCAGAGAGCTCGTCGAGACTAGGCCTGGTCTGACTAGGAAACTGAGGCTCTGGGAATCAGACCCATTTTGTGGCTTCTGAACAGCCCCACACTTGCTGTGCGAAGGAGGATTGAATCAGCACTCTGTTGGGCTGCCTTTTTTCCCTCCAAGGAAGAGACAGCCTGCTAGGCCGCATTCGGGCTGAAAATCACATTGGACTGGGAAGTGCTAGCTGGGAAGTCAGTTTTTCAGGCGGCCAGAGCGCCTAGGCCCCACTTCCCGGGTAGGGCTTCCCCAGTGCCCGGGAACATCAAGGCACCCTCCACAACCGCTGTTTCCCAATGTGTGCTCTGTAGCAGAGAGCTCGCGAGACTAGGCCTGGTCTGACTAGGAAACTGATGCCATGGAATCAGACCCATTTTGTGGTGTCTGAACAGCCCCACACTTGCTGTGCGAAGGAAGATTGAATCAAGCACTCTGTTGGGCTGCCTTTTTTCCCTCCAAGGAAGACGGCCTGCCAGAGGCTGCATTCGGTGCAAAATCACATTGGGCTGGGAAGTGCTAGCTGGGAAAGTCAGTTTTTCAGCGGCCAGGAGTGCCTAGGCTCCACCTCCCAGGTAGGGCTTCCCCAGTGCCCGGGAACGTCAAGGCACCCTCCACACCACTGTTTTTTTCCCCAATGTGTGCTCTGTAGCAGAGAGCTCATGAGACTAGGCCTTGGTCTGACTAGGAAACTGAGAGCCCTGGAATCAGACCCCCTTGTTGTGGCTTCTGAACAGCCCCAACACTTGCTGCGAAAAGGTGGATTGAATCAGCACCCTGTTGGGCTGCCTTTGCTCCCTCAAAGGAAGACAGCCTGCTAGGCCGCATTTCGGGCTGAAAATCACATTGGGCTGGGAAGTGCTAGCTGGGAAGTCAGTTTTCAGCGGCTGGAGGCCTAGTCCCCACTTCCAGGGTAGGGCTTTCCCAGTGCCCGGGAACGTCAAGGCAGCCTCCACACCACTGTTTCCCCAAGTGTGCTCTGTAGCAGAGAGCTCGCGAGACTAGGCCTGGTCTGACTAGGGAAAACTGAGGCCCTGGAGGCAGACCCATTGTTTTGGCGTCTTGAACAGCCCCAACACTCTCTTGCCACATGGAGGGAAGCCTGAAAAGCACTCTGGGGGGCTGCCTTTTCCTCCCTGCAAGGAAGAGACCCTGCCAGCCTGCAACATGGCTGAAAATCACATCGGGCTGGGAAGTGCTAGCTGGGAAGTCAGTTTTTAGAGGCCATAGTGCCTAGGACCCACTACCCGGGTAGGGGCTTCCCCCAGTGCCCGGGAACGTCAAGGCACCCTCCTCAGAGCAACTATTTCCCCATGTGTGCTCTGTAGCAGAGAGCTCTGCAAGACTAGGCCTGGTCTGACTGGGAAACTGAGGCCCTGGGAGCAGAACCATTGTTGTGGCTTCTTCACAGACAAACACCTGCTTGGAGAAGGGAAAGATTGAATAAGCACTCCCTTGGGCTACCTTTTATGACTCTAAGGAAGAGACCCTGCCAAGCTGCATTTGGCTGAAAATCACAAGGGGCTGGGAATGTGCTACCTGGAAAGTCAGTTGTAAGGGGCCATAGTGCCTAGGTCCCACCGCCCAGGTAAGGCTTCGACAGTGCCCTGGAATGTGAAGGCACCCTCCACAGCGCTTTTTCCACATGTCTGCTCTGTAGCAGAGAGCTCTGGAGACTAGGCCTGGTCTGACTGAGAAACTGAGGCCTGGAGGCAAACCCATTGTTTGTGGCGTCTTAACAGCCAAACACCTCTTGCACCAGGGAAGATTGAATAAGCACTCCCTTGGGCTACCTTTTATGACTCTAAGGAAGAGACCCTGCCAGGCTGCTTCTTTCTGGCTGAAAATCACAAGGGGCTGGGAAGTGCTACCTGGAAAGTCAGTTGTAAGAGGCCACAGTGCCTAGGTCCCCACCGCCCAGGGTAGGGCTTCGACAGTGCCCTGGAACGTCAAGGCACCCTCCACAGAGCTATTTCCACATGTGTGCTCTGTAGCAGAGAGCTCTGGAAACGACTAGGTCTGGTCTGACTGGGAAACTGAGGCCCTGGAGGCAGAACCCATTGTTGTGGCTTCTTCACAGCTCAAACACCTCTTGAACCAGGGAAGATTGAATAATCACTCCCTTGGGGCTACCTTTTATGACTCTAAGGAAGAGACACTGAAACGCTGCTTTGGGGCTGAAAATCACAAGGGGGCTCGGAAGTGCTACCTGGAAAATCAGTGGTAGGGGCCATAGTGCCTAGGTGCCCAAGCCCAGGTAAGGCTTCTACAGTGCCCTGGAACGTGGAGGCATCCTCCATAGTGCTTTTTTCCCCATGTCTGCTCTGTAGCAGAGAGCTCCTGGTGACTAGGCCTGGTCTGACTGGGAAAACTGAGGCCTGGAGGCAAACCCATTGTTCTGGCTTCTTAACAGCAAAATACCTCTTGCACCAGGGAAGATTGAATAAGCACTCCCTTGGGCTACCTTTTTATGACTCTAAGGAAGAGACGCTGAAATGCTGCTTTGGGGCTGAAAATCACAAGGGGTTTGGACTTGCTACCTGGAAAGTCAGTTGTAGGGGCCATAGTGCCTAGACGTACCAAAGAACAGGTAAGGCTTCGACAGTGCCCTGGAACATGAACGCACCCTCCACAGCGCTTTTTCCACATGTCTTCTCTGTAGCAGAGCGCTCTGGAGACTAGTCCTGGTCTGACAGGGAAACTGAGGCCTCGAGGCAAAACCATTGTTGTGGTGTCTTAACAGCCAAACACCTCTTGCACCTGGGATGATTGAATAAGCACTTCCTTGGGCAACCTTTTATGACTCTAAGGATGAGTCCCTGCCTGGCTGCCTTTGGATGAAAATCACAAGGGGCTGGAAAGTGCTACCTAGAAAGTCAGTGGAAGAGGCCACAGTGCCTAGGCCCCAGCGCCCGGGTATGGCTTCCCCAAACCATGGAACCTCAAGGAACACTCCTCAGAGCTATTGCACCATGTGTGCTCTGTAGCAGAGAGCTCTTGAGACTAGGTCTGTTCTGACCGGGAAACTGAGCTCCTGGTAGTAGACCCACTGTTGTGGCTTTTTAACAGACAAACACGTCTTGCACCAGTGAAGATTAAATAAGCACTCCCTTGGGCTACCTTTTATGACTCTAAGGAAGAGACCCTGAAACGCTGCTTAGGGGCTGAAAATCACAAGGGCCTGGGAAGTGCTACCTGGAAAGTCAGTTGTAGGGGCAATACTGCCTAGGTCCCGAAGCCCAGGTAAGGCTTCGACAGTGCCCTGAACGTGAAGGCACCTCTCCACAGTGCTTTTTCCCACATATCTGCTCTGTAGCAGAGAGCTCTGGAAACTATGCCTGTTCTGAACGGGAAACTGAGGCCTCGAGGCAAACCCATTGTTGTGGCTTCTTCACAGACAAACACCGCTTGAACCAGAGAAGATTGAATAATCACTCCCTTGGGCTACCTTTTATGACCCTAAAGGAAGAGACACTGAAACGCTGCTTTGGGGCTGAAAATCAAAAGGGGCTGGGAACTGTTACCTGGAAAATCAGTGGTAGGTGCATAGTGCCTAGGTGCCCAAGCCCAGGTAAGGCTTCTATAGTGCCCTGGAACGTGGAGGCACCCTCCACATTGCTTTTTCCCCATGTCTGCTCTGTAGCAGAGAGCCCTGGTGACTAGGCCTGGTCTGACTGGAAAACTGAGTACTGGAGGCAAACACATTGTTGTGGCGTCTTAGCAGCCAAACACCTCTTGCAAAAGGGAAGATTGAATAAGCACTCCCTTGGGCTACCTTTTATGACTCTAAGGAAGAGACCCTGAAACGCTGCTTTGGGGTTAAAAATCAAAAGGGGCAGGGAAGTGCTTCCTGAAAAGTCAGGTGTACGGGCCATAGTGCCTAGGTCCCAAAGACCGTAAGGCTTCGACAGTGTCCTGGAACGTGAAGGCACCCTCACATTGCTTTTTCCCCATGTCTGCTCTGTAGCAGAGAGCTCTGGAGACTAGGCCAGGTCTGACTGGGAAACTGAGTCCTGGAAGCAAACCCATTATTGTGGTGTCTTAACAGCCTAACACCTTTTGCACCTGAGAAGATTGAATAAGCCCTCCCCTTGGGCTACCTTATATGACTCTAAGGAAGAAACACTGCCAGGCTGTCTTTGGCTGAAAATCACAAGGGGCTGGGAAGTGCTACCTGGAAAGTCAGTTGTAGCGGCCATAGTGCCTAGGTCCCAAAACCAAGGTAAGGCTTCAACAGTGCCCTGGAACGTGAAGGCACCCTCCGCAGCGCTTTTTCCCCATGTCTGCTCTGTAGCAGAGAGCTCTGGAGACTAGGCTGGTCTGACTGGGAAACTGAGGCCTGGATGCAAACACATTGTTGTGGCATCTTAACAGCCAAACACCACTTGCACCAGGGAAGATTGAATAAGCACTACCTTGGGCTACCTTTTATGACTCTAAGGAAGAGACGCTGCCAGGCTGCATTTGGCTGAAAATCACAAGGGGCTGGAAAGTGCTACCTCAAAAGTCAGTGGAAGAGGCCACAGTGCCTAGACACCAGCGCCCGCGTAGGGCTTCCCCAAGCCAAGGAACCTCAAGTAACACTCCTCAGAGGTATTGCCCCATGTGTGCTCTATAGCAGAGAGCTCTTGAGACTAGGTCTGTGCTAACTGGGAAACTGAGGCCCTGGGAGCAGACCCATTGTTTTGGCTTATTCTCAGACAAACACATCTTGAACCTGGGAAGACTGAATAAGCACTCCCTTGGGCTACATTTTATGACACTAAGGAAAACACCCTGCCAGGCTGCCTTTGGCTGAAAATCATAAGGGGCTGGGAAGTGCTACCTGGAAAGTCAGTTGTAGGGGCCATAGTGCCTAGGTCCCAAAGGCCAGGTAAGGCTTTGACAGTGCCCTGGAACGTGAAGGCACCCTCCACAGCGCTTTTTCCACATGTCTGCTCTGTAACAGAGAGCTCTGGAGACTAGGCCTGGTCTGACTAGGAAACTGAGGCCTGGAGGCAAACCCCATTGTTGTGGCGTCTTTAACAGCCACACACCTCTTGCACAAGGGAAGATTGAATATGCACTCCCCTGGGCCAACTTTTTTGACTCTAAGGAAGAGACCCTGCCAGACTGCCTTTGGCTGAAAATCACAAGGGGCTAGAAAGTTCTACCTGAAAAAAACAGTGGAAGAGGCCCCAGTGCCTAGACCCCACCGCCTGGGTAGGGCTTCCCCAAGCCAGGGAACCTCAAGGAACACTCCTCAGAGCTATTGCCCCATGTGTGTTCTGTAACAGAGAGCTCTGGAGACTAGGTCTGTTCTGACTGGGAAACTGAGGCCTGGAGGCAAACGCATTGTTGTGGCGTCTTAGCAGCCAAACACCTCTTGCAAAAGGGAAGATTGAATAAGCACTCCCTTGGGCTACCTTTCATGACTCTAAGGAAGACACCCTGCCAGGCTGCATTTGGCTGAAAATTACAAGGGGCTGGAAAGTGCTACCTGGAAAGTCAGTGGAAGAGGTCACATTGCCTAGGCCCCACCGCCCGGGTAAGGTTTCTCCAGGCCAAGAAACCTCATGGAACACTCCTCATAGCTATTGCCCCATGTGTGCTATAGAGCAGAGAGCTCTTGATACTAGGTTTGTTCTGACCGGGAAACTGAGCCCCTGAGTGCAGACCCATGGTTGTGATTTCTTCACAGACAAACACCTCGTGCACCAGGGAAGATTGAATAAGCACTCCCTTGGGCTACCTTTTATGACTCTTAGGTAGAGACTTTGAAACGCTGCTTTGTGTCTGAAAATCACGAGGGGCTGGAAAGTGCTACCTGGAAAGTCAGTGGAAGAGGCCACAGTGCCTAGACCCCACTGCCAATGTAGGGCTTTCCCAAGCCAGGGAACCTCAAGGAACACTCCTAAGAGCTATTGCCCCATGTGTGCTCTGTAACAGAGAGTTCTGGAGACTAGGTCTGTTCTGACTGGGAAACTGAAGCCCTGGGAGCAGAACCATTGTTGAGGCTTCTTAACAGACAAAACACCTCTTGAAACAGGGAAGATTGAATAAGCACTTTCTTGGGCTACCTTTTATGACTCTAAGGAAGACACCCTGAAAAGCTGCATTGGGGCTGAAAATCAAAAGGGGCTGTGAAGTGATACCTGTAAAGTCAGTTGTAGGGGCCATAGTGCCTAGGTCCCAAAGGCCAGGTAAGGCATCGACAGTGCCCTGGAACGTGATGGCACCCTAAACAGTGCTTTTTCCTCATGTTTGCTGTGTAACGGAGAGCTCTGGAGACTAGGCATGGTCTGACTGGAAAACTGAGGCCAGGAGGCAAACTCATTGTTGTGGTGTCTTAACAGCCAAACACCTCTTGCACCAGGGAAGATTGAATAAGCACTCCCTTGGGCTACCTTTTATGATTCTAAGGAAGAGACTCTGAAACGCTGCTTTGGGGTTGAAAATCAAAAGGGGCCGAAAAGTGCTACCTGGAAAGTCAGTTATAGGGGCCATAGTGCCTAGGTCCCAAGGCACAGGTAAGGCTTCGACAGTGCCATGGAACTTGAAGGGACACTCCACAGCGCTTTTTCCACATGTCTGCTCTGTAGCAGAGAGCTCTGTAGACTAGGCCTGGCTGACTGGGAAACTGAGGCCTGGAGGCAAACCCATTGTTGTGGTGTCTTAACAGCCAAACACCTCTTGCACCTGGGAAAATTGAATAAGCACTCCCTTGGGCTACCTCTTATGACTCTAAGGAAGAGACCCTGCCAGGGTGCCTTTGGCTGAAAATCACAAGGGGCTGGGAAGTGCTACCTGGAAAGTCAGTGGAAGAGGCCACAGTGCCTAGGCCCCTCCGCCCGGGTAGCGCTTCCCCAAACCAGGGAACCTCAAGGAACACTCCTCAGAGCTATTGCCCCATGTGTGCTCTGTAGCAGAGAGCTCTTGATACTACCTCTGTTCTGTCTCGGAAATTGAGGCCCTTGGAGCAGACCCATTGTTGTGGCTTCTTCACAGACAATCACCTCTTTCACCAAGGAAGTTGGAATAAGCACTCCCTTGGGCTACATTTTATGACTCTAAGGAAGAGACCCTGAAACGCTGCTTTGGGGCTGAATATCACAAGGGACTGGGAAGTGCTACCTGGAAAGCCAGTTGTAGGGGCCATAGTGCCTAGGTCCCCAAATCCCAGGAAAGGCTTATACAGTGCCCTGGAACGTGAAGGCACCCTCCAAAGCGCTGTTTCCACATGTCTCCTCTGTAGCAGAGAGCTCTGTAGACTAGGCCTGGTCTGACTGGGAAACTGAGGCCTGGAGGCAAACCCATTGTTGTGGTATCTTAAAAGCCTAACACCACTTGCACCTGGGAAGATTGAATAAGCAATCCCTTGGGCTACCCTTTATGACTCAAAGGAAGAGACCCTGCCAGGCTGCCTTTGGCTGAAAATCAAAAGGGGCTGGGAAGTGCTACCAGGAAAGTCAGTGGAAGAGGCCACAGTGCCTAGGCCCCAGCGCCCGCGTAGGGCTTCCCCAAGCCAAGGAACCTCAAGGAACACTCCTCCGAGCTATTACCCCATGAGTGCTCTGTAGCAGAGAGCTCTGGAGACTAGGTCTGTTCTGACTGGGAAACTGAGTCCCTGGAGCAGACCAATTGTTTCTGGCTTCTTAACAGACAAACACCTCTTGAATCCAGGAAGCCTGAATAAGCACTCCCTTGGGCTACCTTTTATGAATGTAAGGAAGAGACCCTGCCAGGCTGCCTTTGGCTGAAAATCACAAGGGGCTGGAAAGTGCTACTGGAAAGTCACTGGAGGAAGCCACAGTGCCTAGGCCCCTCCGCCCGGTAGGGCTTCCCAAAGCCAGGGACCCTAAAAGAGCACTCCTCAGAGCTATTGCCCCATGTGTGCGCTGTAGCAGAGAGCTCTTGAGACTAGGTCTGTTCTGACTGGGAAAACAGAATCCCTGGGAGCAGACCAATTGTTGTGGCTTCTTCACAGACAAACACCTCTTGCACCAGGGAAGATTGAATAAGCACTCCCTTGGGCTACCTTTTATGACTCTAAGGAAGAGACCCTGAAACAGTGGTTTGGGGTTGTAAATCACAAGGGGCTGGGAAGTGCTACCTGGAAATTCAGTTGTAGGGGCCATAGTGCCTAGGACTCAAAGCGCAGGTAAGGCTTCGACAGTGCCCTGGAACGTGAAGGCACCCTCCAAAGCGCTGTTTCCACA
>JAGTYA010000873.1:0-16611 GCA_024291935.2 Okapia johnstoni | reverse complement strand
ATCCAAGGGCAAAGGAGAAGCCCAAACAAGATGGTAGCTCAGTCACTTCAATCGTGTCCAACTCGCTGCGACCCCATGGACCATGGCCTGCCAGGCTCCTCAGTCCATGGGATTCTCCAGGCAAGAATACTGGAGTGGGTTGCCAGTTCCCTCTCCAGTGATAAAGTATGAAGTGAGTGAAGTGAGTGGAGTGAAGACGCTCAGTCATGTCCGACTCTTTGCGACCCCATGAACTGTAGCCTACCAGGCTCTTCTGTCCATGGGATTTTCCAGGCAAGAGTACTGGAGTGGGTTGCCATTGCCTTCTCCAACAATATGGTAGGAGGGGCAAAATCGCATTTAGAATCAAACCCCATCCCCACCAGAGACACTCGGAGGGCTCAAACAAAACCTTGTGTGCACCAGGACCCAGAGGCCCCACAGAGACTGACCAGACCTGCCTTTGAGTGTTTGAGTGTCTCCTGCGGGGGCACAGGTCAGCAGTGGCCTGACGCATGGACAGGGGCTCTGGCTGCAGAAGACCTGGGTCATGCAGCGTGTGGCATGAGCCTTCTTGGAGGAGGTTGCCATTAGCCCCACCACAGAGCCACTGAGCAGATGACCAACAAACTGCATGACATTTATACCAAAGAAATTCTCGCACTGTTAAGAAAGTTCTAAGACCCACAACAGATTTCCCAACCTGGAAATCTGGCAAAGGGACTGAGAACCCCCAGGGAATTAGACATTGGAGGCCAGTGGGATTTTATTATAGAAC
This sequence comes from Okapia johnstoni, assembly GCA_024291935.2. NCBI lineage: Eukaryota > Metazoa > Chordata > Mammalia > Artiodactyla > Giraffidae > Okapia > Okapia johnstoni. The sequence continues at coordinate 15,854 of JAGTYA010000873.1, read as the reverse complement.
TTCCATAGGACTGGGGAAACAGACTCTTGGAGGGCACAAACAAAACTTTGTGTGCACCAGGAGCCAGGAGGAAGGAGCAGTGTCCCCACAAGTGACTGAGTTAGACTTCCCTGTGAGAGTCCAGGAGTCTCTGGTGGAAGCGTGGGTCAACACTTTGGCCTCAGGCCAAACAACAGGGAAGGAACACAGCTTCCCCATCAACAGAAAATTGAATTAAAGATTACTGAGCATGGCCCCGCCCATCAGAACAAGACCCAGTTTCCCCCACAGTCATTGTCTCCCATCAGGAAGCTTCCATAACTCTCCTATCCTTATTCATAAGAGGGCAGACAGAATGAAAACCACAATCGCAGAAAACTAACCAAACTGATCACATGGACTACAGCCTAGTCTAACTCAATGAAACTATGAGCCATGCTGTGTAGGGCCACCCAAGACGAACAGGTCATGGTGGAGAGTTCTGACAAAACATGGTCCACTGGATAAGGGAATGGCAAACCATTTCAGTATTCTTGTCTTGAGAATCCCATGAACAGTATGAAAAGGCAAAAAGATATGACACTGAGAGATGAACTCCCCAAGTTGGTAGGTGCCCAATATGCTACTGGAGAAGAGTGGAGGAATAAGTCCAGAAAGAATGAAGAGATGGAGCAAAAGTGAAAACAGTGCCCAGTTGTGAATGTGACTGGTGATGGAAGTAAAGTCCGATGCCATAAGGAACATAGGAACCTGGAATGTTAGGTCCATGATCACAGTAAATTGGATGTGGTCAAATAGGAGATGGCAAGAGTGAACACTGACATTTTAGGAATCAGTGAACTAAAATGGACTGGAATGGGTGAATTTAATTCAGATGATCATTACATCTACTAGTGTGGGCAAGAATCCCTTAGAAGAAATGGAGTAGCCCTCATAGTCATCAAAAGAGTCCAAAATGCAGTACTTGGGTGCAATCTCAAAAATGACAGAATGATCTCTGTTCATCCCCAAGGCAAACCATTCAATATCACAATAATCCAAGTCTATGCCCCAACTACTAATTCCAAAGTAGCTGAAGTTGAATGGTTCTATGAGGACCTACAAGACCTTCTAGAACTAATACCAAAAAAAAGATGTCCTTTTCATCATATGGGACTGGAATGCAAAAGTAAGAAGTCAATCAGACTATACTACAAATCTACAGTCATCAAGACAGCATGGTATTGGCACAAAGACAGAAATGTAGATCAATGGAACAAAACAGAAAGCCCAGAGATGAATCCACACACCTATGGACACCTTATCTTTGACAAAGGAGGCAAAAATATACAATGGAGAAAAGACAATCTCTTTAACAAGTGGTTCTGGGGAAACTGGTCAACTACCTGTAAAAGAATGAAACTGGAACACTTTCTAACACTATACACAAAAGTAAACTCAAAATGGATTAAAGAGCTAAATTTAAGACCGGAAACTATAAAACTCCTAGAGGAAAACATAGGTAGAACACTTTCTGACATAAATCACAGAAAGATCCTCTATGACTCACCTCCCAGAGTAATAGAAATAAAAGCAAAAACAAACAAATGGGACCTCAGTTCAGTTCAGTTCAGTTCAGTCGCTCAGTCGTGTCCGACTCTTTGCGACCCCATGAATCGCAGCACACCAGGCCTCCCTGTCCATCACCAACTCCCGGCGTCTACCCAAACCCATGTCCATCGACTCAGTGATGCCATCCAACCATCTCATCCTCTGTCGTCCCCTTCTCCTCCCGCCCCCAATCCTTCCCAGCATTAGGGTCTTTTCCAATGAGTCAACTCTTCGCATGAGGTGGCCAAAGTATTGGAGTTTCAGCTTCAACATCAGTCCTTCCAATGAACACCCAGGACTGATCTCCTTTAGGATGGACTGGTTGGATCTCCTTGCAGTCCAAGGGACTCTCAAGAGTCTTCTCCAACACCACAGTTCAAAAGCATCAATTCTTCGGCGCTCAGCCTTCTTCACCGTCCAACTCTCACATCCATACATGACCACTGGAAAAACCATAGCCTTGACTAGATGGACTTTTGTTGGCAAAGTAATGTCTCTGCTTTTAAATATGCTATCTAGGTTAGCCATAACCTTCCTTCCAAGGAGTAAGTGTCTTTTAATTTCATGGCTGCAGTCACCATCAGCAGTGATTCTGGAGCCCAAAAAAATAAAGTCTGACACTGTTTCCACTGTTTCCCCATCTATTTCCCATGAAGTGATGGGACCAGATGCCATGATCTTAGTTTTCTGAACGTTGAGCTTTAAGCCAACTTTTTCACTCTCCTCTTTCACCTTCATCAAGAGGCTCTTTAGTTCTTCTTCACTTTCTGCCATAAGGGTGGTGTCATCTGTATATCTGAGGTTATTGATATTTCTCCCGGCAATCTGGATTCCAGCTTGTGTTTCTTCCAGGCCAACGTTTTTCATGATGTACTCTGCATATACGTTAAATAAGCAGGGTGACAATATACAGCCTTGACGTACTCCTTTTCCTATTTGGAACCAGTCTGTTGTTCCATGTCCAGTTCTAACTGTTGCTTCCTGACCTGCATACAGGTTTCTCAAGAGACAGGTCATGTGGTCTGGTATTCCCATCTCTTTCAGAATTTTCCACAGTTTATTGTGATCCACATAGTCAAAGGCTTTGGCATAGTCAATAAAGCAGAAATAGATGTTTTTCTGGAACTCTCTTGCTTTTTTCGATGACCCAGCGGATATTGGCAATTTGATCTGTGGTTCCTCTGCCTTTTCTAAAACCACCTTGAACATCTGGAAGTTCACGGTTCACGTATTGCTGAAGCCTTGCTTGGAGAATTTTGAGCATTACTTTACTAACAATAAATGCTGGAGACGGTGTGGAGAAAAGCGTACCCTGTTACACTGTTGGTGGGAATGCAAATTAGTACAGCCACTATGGAAAATATTGCGGAGGCTCCTTAAAAAACTGGAAATAGAACTGCCATATGACCCAGCAATCCCACTACTGAGCATACACACCAAGGAAATCAGAACTGAAAGAGACACCCATACCCCAATGTTCATTGCAGCATTGTTTAGAATAGCTAGGACATGGAGGCAACCTAGATATCCATAGGCAGATGAATGGATAACAAAGTTGTAGTACATATACACAAGGGAATATTACTCAGCCATTAAAAAGAACACATTTGAGTAAGTTCTAATGAGGTGGATGAAACAGGAGCCTGTTATTCAGAGTGAAGTAAGTCAGAAAGAAAAACAGTATATCAATACAGTATATTAACACATACATGTGGAATTTAGAAAGATGGTAACAATGACCCTATACACAAGAGCAAACGAGACACAGCTGTAAAGAACAGACTTTTAGACTCTGTGGGAGAAGGCGAGGGTGGGATGATATGACAGAATAGCATTGAAACATGTATATTACCATATGTGAAACAGATGACTAGGCAAGTTCAATGCATGAAACAGGGCACTCAAAGCTGGTGTCCTGTGACAACCCAGAGGGATGGGATGGGGAGGGAAGTGGGAGGGGGTTTTGGGACAGGGGGACACATGTACACCCATGGGTGACTCATGTCAACGTATGGAAAAAGCAACCACAATACTGTAAAGTAATCAGCCTCCAATTAAAATAAATAATTTTTTTAAAAAGTAGGAAGTCAAGAGATACCTGGAGTAACAGGCAAGTTTGGCCTTGGAGTGCAAAATGAAGCAGGGCAAAGGTTAACAGAGTTTTGCAAAGAAAATGCATTGGTCATAGTAAACACCATCTTCCAACAATTCAAAAGAAGACTCTACACATGGACATCACAAGACGGTCAATACCAAAATCAGACTGATTATGTTCTTTGCAGCCAAAGATGGAGAAGCTCTATACAGTCAGCAGAAACAAGACTGGGAGCTGACTGTGGCTCATATCATGAACTTCTTATTGCAAAATTCAGACTTCAATTGAAGAAAGTAGGGAAAACCCCTGGGGCATTCAGGTATGACCTAAATAAAATCCCTTGTGATAATACAGTGGAAATGAAAAATAGATTCAAAGGATGAGATCTGATAAACAGAGTGCTTGAAGAACTATGGACAGAGGTTCCTAACATTGTACAGGAGGCCATGATCAAAACCATCCACCAAAATGAAATGCAGAAAGGCAAAAGAGTTGTCTGAGGAGGCCTTACAAATAGCTGAGAAAAGAAGAGAAGCTAAAGGCAAAGGAGAAAAGGAAAAAGATATACCCATCTGAAAGCAAGGTTCCAAAGAATAGCAAAGAGGTATAAGAAAAACCTCTTAAGTGAACAATGGAAAAAAAAGAGGGAAAAAATAGAATGGGAAAGACTTGAGATCTCTTTAAGAAAATTAGAGATACCAAGGGAACACTTCATGCAAAGATGGGCACAATAAAGGACAGAAATCGTATGGTCCATTTCTGAAGCAATAGATATTAAGAAGAGGTGGCAAGAATACACAGAAGAACTATACAAAAGAGACCTAAATGACCCAGATAATCACGATGGTGTTGTCACTCACCTAGAGCCAGACATCCTGGAATGTGATGTCAAAAAAGGCCTGAGGAAGCATCACTATGAACAAAGCTAGTGGAGGTGATAGAATTCCAACTGAGAAATTTCAAGTCCTAAAAGATGATGCTGTGAAAGTGCTGCACTCAATATGCCAGCAAATTTGGAAAACTCAGCAGTGGCCACAGGACTGGAAAAGGTCAGTTTTCATTCCAATCCCAAAGAAAGGGACTGCCAAAGAATGTTCAAACTATTGCACAATTGTGCTCATCTCACATGCTAGCAAAGTAATGCTCAAAATTCTCCAAGTGAAGTTTCAACATACTTGAACCAAGAACTTCCAGATGTTCAAGCTGGACTTAGAAAAGTCAGAGGAACCATAGATCAAATTGCCAACATCCACTGGATCATAGAAAAAGCAAGAGAGTCCAGAAAAACATCTATCTCTGCTTTATTGACTACACCAAAGCCTTTGACTGTGTGGATCACAACAACCTCTTGGAAAATTCCCAAAAGATGGGAATACCAGACCACCTTACCTGCCTCCTGATAAATCTGTATGAAGGTCAAGAAGCAACAGTTATAACCAGACATGGAAAAAAAGACTGGTTCTAAATTGAGAAAGGAGTACGTCAAGGCTGTATATTGTCACCGTGTTTACATTAATTATGTGCAGAGTACATCATGCGAAATGCCAGGCTGAATGAAGCACAAGGTGGAATCAAGATTGCCAGGAGAAATATCAATAACCTCAGATATGCAGATGACACCACCCTTATGGCAGAAAGTGAAGCAGAACTAAAGAGCCTCTTGATGAAAGTGAAAGAGGAGAGTTAAAAAGCTGACTTAAAGCTCAACATTCAGAAAACGAAGATCATGGCATTCGGTTCCATCACTTCATGGCAAATAGATGGGGAAACAATTGAAACAGTAACAGACTTTATTTTCTTGGGCTCCAAAATCACTGCACATGGTGACTGAAGCCATGAAATTCAAAGACTCTTGCTCCTTGAAAGAAAAGCTATGACCAACCTAGGCAGCATATTAAAAAGCAGAGACATTACTTTGCCAACGAAGGTCCATCTAGTCAAAGCTATGGTTTTTCCAGTAGTCATGTATGGGTGTGAGAGTTGGGCCATAAAGAAAGCTGAGTGCCAAAGAATTGATGCTTTTGAACTGTGGTGTTGGAGAAGACTCTTGAGAGTCCCTTGGACTGCAAAGAGATCCAACCAGTCAATCCTAGAGGAAATCAGTCCTGAATATTCATTGGAAGGACTGATGCTGAAGCTGAAGCTCCAATACTTTGACCACCTGATGTGAAGAACTGACTCATTTGAAAAGACCCTTGATGCTGGGAAAGATTGAAGGCAGGAGGAGAAGAGGATGACAGAGGATGAGATGGTTGGATGGCATCACCAATTCAATGGACATGAGTAAGCTCTGGGAGTTAGTGATGAACAGGGAAGCCTGGCGTATTGCAGTCCATGGGATCACAAAGAGTCAGACACAACTGAGTGACTGAACTGAACTGATTAGGGGGAAAGAATATGAAGAAGAATAGATATCTATATCTATATCAAGAATAGATATCTATATCTATACCAGACCAGCTGGAATGTAAGGGATGCTGATGGTGACTAGTTCTAACTCTCAAGACTTCAATCAACTGAAGCCTGGAGTCTGCCACAGCCCAAGACCCTTAATGAACATGCCTGTAAAGTTAACATGTTAGTCACTTACTCGTGTCTGACTCTTTGCAACCCCATGGACCACCAGGCTCCTCTGTCCGTGGGATTCTCCAGGTAAGAATACTGGAGTGGACCGCCACGCCCTCCTCTGGGGATCTTCCCCACTTAGGGATTGAACCCAGGTCTTCTGCTATGGGCAGATTGTTTACCGTCTGAGCCACCATGAAAGCCTGAACATGCCTGTACCCATAGATTAAAGCTTCCCCAAGTTTGCGGTTTAGAGAGACACTGCTCTGGAAAGCTCCATGGTGTTCTCCATAGTTCTGCAAGTAATACACTTTTCCTTCCCATGAGCTTTGGCTGGGTTGTATCTTCTGGCTCAACACCCACCAAGAGGTAAACTCACTTTCCTGGTAACATTTCTCTGTCCAGACTCCAAACCACCACTTGATACTAAATCTACAGTCAGTTGTCTTGCTTCCAATACATGGAAATCACGTTGTTTTTCTGTGAGCAAAGCTAGTTAAGGGCCAGAAACAGCGTCCCTATTTTACCTTGTGAAGCCAGTAGGTGTCAAGCAAACTCATCTCTGCGGATCCTTTGTCCTCCAGTTCGATGCCTCGTTTTACAGAAAACACTTGCAAGGCTTTGAGGTTTTATTTATACCTCATTTCTGAAGGCTTTTAATACCTACATTAAATATACAGATGACTCATCAGTGCCACTTCTACTTCGAGGCTTAAAATCCTCCAAGTTTTTTCTAACATACTTATTCTATGCCTTGCGTTTAAATCTTTGACCATATGTTGTTTATCCTGTGTCTCAACAGAATTTAGTTAATTGCACCCTTTTCCCCTGAATAATGCTGTACTCATCACATAGAGTTCTTGCCAAAACTGGATTTGACAAGGTAGGGCACAGATGGGCCTAGAAGAAAGTCCGGGAGCATGACTACAGTCTGGGGGAGCCGAGATTCCAGTTGAGGGCACTGGAAGTAAACATCGAGCCTAAGGACAACCCTCCCATTTGAGGATCCAGGCCTAAGAGGCCTTGACTGAAAACAAGCCAAGAAAACGGCCAAGATGCGCCTGCGCGCTGGAGGCTTCTTGACAGACACGCCCCCAGAGCAGCCAATCCCCTAGCGGTTGGGCGGGGCCTCCATCGCGCTCCGCACCCTCCCGGCGCCTATTGGCCAGACTGCCTCGGTCGCAACGCCGATTGGTCGCTCGTGCCTGACAGGGCACAGGCCGGCTGCTCGCCCTTCACTTCGCCTCAGCGCGGGAGAACTGGACGTCGCCGAGCTACTAGCGCGCCCCAGGCCGGGTTGGGCAGCGCCGCAGGACAGCGGGGAGACCAACGGGGACGCACCCTGCACAACCCTCATAAACCCTTAGCCTGACGGCTTCAAATTCCAGGGTGGGAGGCCCCAAATCCCGTCAGCTTTGAGGAATCTGAGTCCTAATCTGAAGGAAGCTTGCATCTCGTCAGCTTCAGGGACTACAAGTCCCTTCACCCGCAGAAACACCGAATCCCCTAGTGCTGCGGCCCTCAAATACCTAGAGTAACCCCAGTTCCCCTCAGCCTGAGGCACCTAAAAATAGCACCGCAGAGAGACCAAATCTCCTTAACCTCGGAGACCCTGAATACCTCAGCCTAGGAGCTCTTAAAACTCTTCCTCCTCAAGACCCCAACTGTCCTGCCTGTCAGAGACCTAAAGCCCCTTAATAAGAAACCCCCGATTTCCTCAGCCTCAAAGATCCCAAGTTCTCTCACCCTGCGCATTCTACATCAGCCAAAAGATCCCCAGTCCCCTCTGTCTGAGGACCCCAGTTCCTTCAGCCCGTGTGACCCAGCTCTCCTCAAGCCAAGCGACTTGTCCCTTAGACGTAGAACCCACGTTATGCCCAGATTTTTCTGAGTCCCCAGGCGGAGATCCTCAAAACCTTTCTTGGAGAAATATTCCCTCTCCTGCACTGGAACAGAGCCCTGATTTCAGCCTGAACCCAGTCCAGCAGTTAGGGGCTTCCAGGTCTCCTCAGGAATCCCTCCATCACCCACAGACACGTCCCTCCCAGTGCCTTTCCTCGGAGGGGCTGAACTGTAGGGGAACCAAAGAAACCAAATCTAGTTCACATTAGGCTGGTCTGTCATAGCTAGTCAGGATCTGTCCATCCCGCCGATACCCTCACCCCAACTTTCCCCTCACCTTCTTGCCCTGGACACTCCACCCAAGGAAGACAGACCAGGCTCTGGACAGTGGTCTGGGCTATCTCAGCACCTTCTTCTTCCACAGACACCTTGGCCTTGAGCACTCCAATGGCCATGAGGCCGAACAGGTCTCCAGAGAGCCCTGAGGGAGATGCCGAGAGAACAGAGTGGAAGCCCACGGTGAGAGGCGGAGGCGGCAAAGCTGGGCTCTAAGCCAGCTCTATAGGAAGGACACGGTGCTGGTCCCTGAAGGACCACAAACTGCTTGCCTGGGCACCTGAGTGAACTTTTCTGTGACCATACACAGGATGGGAATGCCTGGTCCTGTCTGAGATGGTGGGGTGGAGTGGGACAAAACAGGACACTAGCATCGTCAACTGCTCTGTGTCCAGGGAGAGTTAGGAAAATGCTCAGTGTTTGTTCAGTTAAGCAGGACACAGTCAGGAAGGAAAGTCTTCATCCCTGCCTCACAGAGACCATCCAGTAGCTTCAGGCTACTCCCTGCACAAAAGGTGGAGGAGAAGGTCCAGCTCTAAGTTCTGACTTATATTAGTAAATTACTGATGAAATCTATTATTTTCCTTAGGCCAAAGATGCTTTCAAAGACATCTCTGTATACTTCTCCAAGGAAGAATGGGAAGAGATGGAAGAATGGGAAAAAATCCGATATAGGAATGTGAAAAGGAACTACGAAGCGCTGATTGCTATAGGTAACAGGAAGTGCTGGGTGCCTGTGAGCCTGGGAAACATGAACCAGGTCTTCAGCCTCAGTGCTCACTTGGCCCTCTCTTAGGTGGCTCCATCTGCTCACAGTTGCCTTCTGTGTGGAGACTAACCTGGAGGAAATTTTTATTGTTTTGTACCAAAGGGAGGTTGACCCTGCAGTGCAGAGCTCACCTCTTGCCTTGTTCTAGATTCTCCCAGCCCATCCTACTGATTTCCCTGACTTTGTGACACTTTCCATTGCTTCTGTGCTTTGTTCCTCCTTCTTAGAACAAATATTTTGCTTCTTTCCAGGTTTCAGAGCCACTCGACCAGCTTTCATGCATCACCGCAGGAAGGTCATGACACTGCCCCAGGTAGATGACACTGAGGATTCTGATGAAGAATGGACACCAAGGAAGCAAGGTGAGGGGCCAGGAGGATTTAGAGGTGTCTTCCTGAAAACTACACCTCAGCCGTTAGCAAAGAAAACATAATTTTCAGCATTCCGTAGTGGTTGTGGCTGAATATTGACATAAGCCTGAATGAAGATGAATGTATAGGTTTTCCAGTATAATTCTCAAAAGTTTTATGTTTAAAATTTATCATCCTTTTTAAAAAGAATTATTTTTGCTAAACATTCTTAATGAATGGCAGTTAAAGAAACCTTAGAAATAAATTCACCAAAGAGATTTAATATTAATCTCATAATTGGTTATTGGATTAAATCTCTTAGAAGAGGAAATGATTAACATATTATGTCAAGATACATTATTTATGTATGTATATAACACAACACATGATCTTCTTACCCTAAGGTGAAACTAATTCTTTGTTTTAATTCCGGGAAAGGGTTTGCGAGAGCTATTTATTCTCCCTGATCTTTCCCACATTTCACTGACCAGAGACAGCATCAGGGAAATAAAATGTAGTGCACTCATTATACAATAGAAGTGAGCAGCTCACTTCCTCTTCTGCTGCTCAGTTTAGAAGAGTTAACCTTGCTAGACTGGAGAGAACGATTTAGATAGTTCCATAACTCTCCATCTATGAACTTCTGCTCTCCCAGATTTTAAAAAATTATTTATTTAGTTTTGGCTGCACTGGGTCTTCGTGGCTGTGCACGGGCTTTCTCTGGTTGCGGTGAGTGGCTTCTCGTTGCAGAGCACATGCAGGCTCAGTAGTTTGTGACACTGTGCCCTCTGCATTGGCAGGCAGATTCTCATCCACTGTGCCACCAGGGAAGTCCCTCTGTTGTCCCTGAACCAGAAGATTTTAGGTTATTAAAAAAAAAAAAATAAAACTAGTGAAAGGGACATGAAAACCAAACATTTGGTTGTCTGCAAAGGTTTTGACATGAAGAGAGATTCTTCATAGGGAATACATACGCCACGGTTCACCATACCTCTGCACATCTTTATTTACCTTCTTAACAATTTCTGAGTGTATGGTACACTCTTGCTAACTATGTACACATTAGTGTTAGTGGCCATAGTGTTAATCACTCCGTCGTGTCCAACTCTTTGTGTACCCATGGACTGTAGCCCGCTAGGCTCCTCTGTCCATGGGATTCTCCAGGCAAGAATACTGGAGTGGGTTGCCATTTCCTACTCCGGGTGATCTTCCCAACCCAGGGATCAAACCCACGTCTGTTGCATCTCCTGCATTGCAGGCAGATTCTTTACCACTGAGCCACCAGGGATATATATACACATTGCTGTACAACAAATCTGTAGAACTTTTCCATCTTGTGTGACTGAAGCCCTAACCCACTGAGGAACAATTCTCCAATCCTTCCTCCTCATAGCCCTTGGCAACCATGATTATATTTTCTGTTTCCATGGATTTGATTAATTTAGATACCTCATAGAAGTGGAATCAGGCAATATTTGTCTCTTTTGGATTGATTCATTTCACTTAGCATATCATCAAGGCCCATCCCTGATGCAGCATATGACAGAATTCTTTTTTAAGGCTTAAAAACATTCCATTGTGTGCATGTGTATATAACAGATATAAGATATATCTTATGTATAATCTTTGTTTATCCACCAGTGAACATTTAGATTGCTTCCACATCTCACCAGCTGGGAATAATGCTGCAATGACCATAGATGTGCACACTATTTATTGAAGATGTTGCTTTCAATTTTTTATGGAAATATACTCTTGAGTTCAAATGCTAGATCATACAGCAGTTCTAATTTTCTGAGAAAACTCCATACTGTTTTCTATGAAGGTTGCAACATTTTACATTTTCAACAATAGTGTATAAGGGTTCCAATTTCTCCATATCCTTACCAAACTTGCTATTGTCTTCTTATTCATATTGCCCATCACAGAAGGTTTCAATTTGTATTTCCCTATTGATTAGTAATATTGAGCATCTTTTCATATGTTTGTTGGCCATTTGTGTATCTTCTTTGGAGAAATGTCTATTGAATTCCTTCTCCCACTGTATTAGTCAGCTCAGACTGCCATAACAAAACAGACTGCATGCCTTAAACAACAGAAATTTGTTTTCTTACAATGCTGGAGCATGGAAGTTTGATATCAGGGTGCCATCGTGGTCAATCAGGTTCTCTTCCTGACTTATAGGTAGGCTTCATATTGGTGTATGCTTATTAACCCCTTATCAGATACACATTTTACAAATATTTTCTACCGTCCTGTAGGTGGCCTTTTCACTCTGTTCACTGTGTCCTTTGCTGCACAAAGGTTTTAAGATGACTGTAACCTCCTGTGTCTATTTTTACTTTGTTACTTATACTTGTGCACGTGGTACCATATCTAAGAAATCATTGCTGATTCAGTGTCATGAAGCTTCACCCTTGTTTTCCTCTAAGAGTCTTATCAAGTCTTGCATTTAGGTCTTTAATCCATTCTGAGTTGATTTTTCTTCATGATGTAAGATCTTCGTTATTTTGCATTTGGATATTTTGTTTCCCCAGCACCATTCTTTATAGGGATTAAACTTTCCCCATTGTCTTGACACCCTTGATGAAAATCATTAGACCATGTATCCAAGAGTGTCAGTCAGTTCAGTCTCTCAGTCGTGTCCGACTCTTTGCAACGCCATGAATCGCAGCAGGCCAGGCCTCTCTGTCCATCACCAACTCCCGGAGTTTTTAATTTCAAACCCATGTCCTTCGAGTCGGTGATTTTGCCATCCAACCATCTCATCCTCTGTCGTCCCCTTCTCCTCCTGCCCCCAATCCTTCCCAGCATTGATTGGTCTTTTCCAATGAGCCATTTTCATGAGGTGGCCAAAGTATTGGAGTTTTCAGCTTCAACATCAGTCCTTCCAATGAACACCCAGGACTGATCTCCTTTAGGATGGAAGGGTTGGATCTCCTTGCAGTCCAAGGGACTCTCAAGAGTCTTTCTCCAACACCACAGTTTCCAAAAGCATCAATTCTTCAGCCCTCGGCTTTCTTTATGTCCAACTCTCACATCCATACATGACCACTGGAAAAACCATAACCTTGACTAGACGGACCTTTGTTGGCAAAGTAATGTCTCTGCTTTTAAATATGCTATCTAGGTTGCTTCCTGTCATAACCTTCCTTCCAAGGAGTAAGATGTCTTTTAATTTTCATGGCTGCAATCACCATCAGCAGTGATTTTGGAGCCCAAAAATATAAAGTCTGACACAGTTTCCACTGTTTTCCCATCTATTTCCCATGAAGTGATGGGACCAGATATTGGCATGATCTTAGTCTTCTGAATGTTGAGCTTTAAGCCAACTTTTTCACTCTCCTCTTTCACTTTCACGTATTGCAAGAGGCTCTTTAGTTCTTCTTCATTACTTTACTAGCCATCAGGGTGGTGTCATCTGCATATCTGAGGTTATTGATATTTTCCCCGGCAATCTTGATTCCAGCTTGTGTTTTTTCCAGCCCAGCATTTCTCATGATGTCCTCTGCATATAAGTTAAATAAGCAGGGTGACAATATACAGCCTTGATATACTCCTTTTCCTATTTGGAACCAGTCTGTTGTTCCATGTCCAGTTCTAACTGTTGCTTCCTGTCTATGCATACAGGTTTAATCAAGAGACAGGTCAGATATCTGGTATTCCCATCTCTTTCAGAATTTTCCACAGTTTATTGTGATCCACACAGTCAAAAACTTTGGCATAGTCAATAAAGCAGAAATAGAAGTTTTTCTGGAACTCTCTCGCTTTTTCGATGATCCAGTGGATGTTGGCAATTTTGTTCCTGCACCTCTGCCTTTTCTAAAACCAGCTTGAACATCTGGAAGTTCACGGTTCACTCATTGTTGAAGCCTGGCTTGATTTCTGTTTATTTCTGGCTGTCTATTCTGTTCCATTGATTGACATGTCTGTCTTTATGCCAACGGGCTTCCTCAGTGGCTCAGCAGGTGAAGAATCTGCCTTCAATGCAGGAGACACAGGAGATGCAGTTTCAATCCATGGGTTAAGAAGAGCCCCTGGAGATGGAAATGGCAACCCCATCCAGTACTCTTGTCTGAGAAATTCCCTGGACAGAGGAGCCTGGTGGACTACAGTCCAAAAGGTCACAAAGAGTCAACATGACTGAGTGACTAAGCACACACTTTATGCCAAAACTACACTCTTTTGGTTCCTGTACCTTTGTAATATGTTCTGAAATCAGAGGCCTCCAGCTTTGCTGTTCTTTCTAAGATTGTTTTGCCTATTTGGGGTCCTCTGAGATTTGGTATTAACTGTAGGATGGATTTTCTATATCAGAAAACAATTCCGTTAGGATTTTAATAGGAATTGAATTGAATCTTTAAATTGCTTTGGGTAGTATGAACAGCTTAATAACATAAAGTCTCCAAATCCATAAGCATGAGACGCCTTTCTATTTACTTGTGTCAGATTCCTTTCAGCAATACTTTGTAGTTTTCAATGTATAAGTCTTTCATCTCCTTAAGTTTACTCCCAATTATTTCATTCTTTTTGATGCTATTATAAATAAGATTATTGGGACTTCTCTGGTGGTTCAGAGGCTAAGACTCCACACTCCCAATGCAGAAGACTTGGGTTCAGTCCCTGGTCAGGGAACTAGATCCCACATGCCACAACAAAGACCTGGCACAAATAAATAAATAAAAATAAATATATTTTTTAAAATTGAAATTTAGATCTTGAATATAGTTTTAAAAAAAATAAAAAATAAATATGATTGTTTTCTTATTTTCCTTTTTGGAATGGTCATTGTTCATGCATGGAAAGATATTTGAATGTTGATTTTGTACCGTGCAACCTTCTGTGCAGGTTTTTTTTTGTGTGTGGAATTTTAAAGATTTTTCTGTACATAAAATCATGTCCTCTGTGAACAGACATAATTTTACTTCTTTCTTTCCAAATGGAAGCCTTTTGTTTCCTTTTCTAACCTAATGCCCTGGCTTGGACTTCTAACATTATGGTGAATAGAAATGTTGAGAATGGGCATCCTTGCCTTTTTTTCTGGGTCTTAGAGAAGTTTTCAGCTTTTCACTGATGACTACAATGTTAGAGGTAGACTTTTCATATATGACCTTTATTATATTGCAGTCACGTCCTTCTATTTCTACTTTGTTGAGTATTTTTGTCATGAAAGGCTAGTAAATTTATTAGATACTTTATGGACATCAGATGAGGCACAGATGAAGTTTCATATTTTTTTTAATTTTAAGAAAATTATGTAATGCTCCCAGTGGAAGCATAGGAGTTGATGATACAGAAATCATTTTCCATTCCTCCTTTGGTAATCCTTGTCCTTGTCACTCTCTGGCTCAGAATTATGTGTCCTTAGTTAGAATGCCCAGAGTTTGGAAACATTTACCAACCAAAACACTGATTCTCATCGTTTTTTAGGTAAACCTTCTAGGATGGCCTTCAGAGTGGGGCACAGTAAACACCAGAAGGTGAGTGTTTCCCAAATCCTGCTGCCAAAATATCCTCATGGATCCAGTCACAGGTGAGGACAGGAGAGAACACAGAGCTCCTGGAGCCGGCTGCCTTCCTGTCCCGAGTCTTTAGCACCGTGTCTGATATCATCACCATCTTTACAGTTAGTAAGAACAGCAACAACAGTAGGCTGTTCTATTGCTACATTATTTTCCCAATATTTCAGACTCTAAGCATTTTATGTGAATAAACTTACTTAAACCTTAAAACAATCCTACAGTACCTATAAGTAGGTATATAGCTATCACCATTATAGATCACAAAACTGAGGTAAAAAAATGATTGATTATATGCCTGAGACCACAGTATCACTGGTAGTGCACTTGTTCTAAACGCCTTACAAAATGATCAAAACTTCCATAGTTTTATGAAGTTTATTCATACATCTTTATATCATTCATCTGAGAGATGTTCTCAACCTCAGTTATTTTGTGCTGTGCTAGGGAGGGATATGCTAAGACATCTGACTAAGGGAAGCTTAAGGACATGCTGGGCAGTGTGTAGAGTGGACTGTCCAGGATGAAAAAGCTTAAGGACATGCTGGGCAGTTTGTAGAGTGGACGGTCCAGGATGAAGAAGCTTAAGGACATGTTGGGCAGTGTGTAGAGTGGACGGTCCAGGATGAAGAAGCTTAAAGACATGTTGGGCAGTCTGTAGAGTGGACAGTCCAGGATGATGAAGGCGACAGGATCCCTACCTCAGAGCCTCCCACTCCAATAAGAGGAAGCAACTCATAACCCTGACAAGCCTCAGGTTTGTGACTGAAAAGCAACAAATAAGAAAATAACTGAAGGACTTTCACATA
>JAGTYA010000872.1:0-16632 GCA_024291935.2 Okapia johnstoni | reverse complement strand
GAGTTGCGGGGGTACCGGCGTCTCCCGTTAGCCGGGGGTTGCCATGCTTCTTGCGAGCGGACAGGGGCGTCGAGCAGCTCGGGGGATTCGCCAGGAGGCGCTGCCAGCAGCGCCTGGGGTCCGCGTCAGGCATGGAGCTAGGACCCTCGGGGGTCCCGGAGGGGGGATGGGGGACAGGTATATAACTGGCACCTGTGGGGTGGCCTCCAGGGAGTCGAGGGGACTCAGCCTTTCTCTCGGTCACAGCATGGGCAAATCGGGTTCCCTCGAATGCAGGGGCGAAGGTCGGAGTGCTTTTCCGCGCCGGCGCAGGGGGAAGCGGGGGGTGGCCTCTCTGAATCGGGGGCGTGGCGCCTCGGGGAGCCTCTCTTGTTGCCTCCTGAGAGAAGTCCAGCCTCCTTTGACATGCCCAGGGGCTGCTGGGCTTCCCTCGCCTCACGTCCAGGGGAACTGGACTCGCTTGCCGATGGGGGGTTCCTCGGGGACCTTTGGTCTTGCGGCGGAAACTGGCCCCTTGGGGCTACTCTTCTCGAACCTCAGGAGAGGCGAGAGTCCCGCTCTGGAGGTGCGAGATTGGAATGTAGGATTGCGATGGCAATTCAGGAAGGGGATTGGACCCCCCTTTCGAGAGGAGGGGCCGACGGCGACGGGGGGCCCTCGCGAGCGGCCTCTGGAGACTCAGGGTTCCGCTCGCCTGTGGACACGGGATATCCCAGGAAACCTCTGGGGGCGCCTAGAGGGAGTCCAGCCTCCGTTGCAGCGCCAGAGAGAAGGCAGGACGGCTCTCGCGTCGCTGCAGATCCCAAGGGCCCCGTCTCGCAAGGAGGGGGGCGGGGGGAGGGTCTCGCGGTTGGACGTGGCGGGAAGCCCCCTTTCTTGGCAGGTTGGCCGGGGATCTCGGGGGACACCTGGAGTCGCCCGCAAGGAGTCAAGCCCCTGTTCGGAGGCCGGAAACAGGTGACGGGCATGCTCTCCATGCCCTGCAAGGGGAAAAGCGCTCCTCCCTCTATGGGCGTGGGCCTCACGGGGGGTGTTCTCGACTTGCGGCGGTGCATTCTCGAGTTGCGGCGGGTACCGCGGCCCGTCTCCCCCGTTAGCCCAGCGGGGTTCGCCATGCTCCTTTCGAGCGGACAGGGGCCTCGAGCAAGGGGGAAGCGGGGGTGGCCTCTCTGAATCGGGGGCGTGGCGCCTCGGGGAGCCTCTCTTGTTGCCTCTGAGAAGTCCAGGCCTCCTTTGACATCGCCAGGGGCTGCTGGGCTTCCCCTCGCCTCACGTCCAGGGAACTGGACTCGCTTGCCGATGGGGGTTCCTCGGGGACCTTTGGTCTTGCGGCCGGAACTGGCCCCTTGGGGCCTCTTCTCGAACCTCAGGAGAGGCGAGAGTCCCGCTCTGGAGGTGCGAGGGAATGTAGGGATTGCGATGGCATTCAGGAAGGGAGCGGCCTCTGGAGACTAAGGGTTCCGCTCGCCTGTGGACACGGGTAAACCCCAGGGAACCTCTGGGGGCGCCTAGAGGGAGTCCAGCCTCCCTCCGTTGCAGCGCCAGAGAGAAGGCAGGACGGCTCTCGAGTCGCTGCAGATCCCAAGGGCCCCGTCTCGCAAGGAGGGGGGCCCGGGGGACGCCCTCGCGGTGTGGCGGGAAGCCCCGCTTTCTTGGCAGGTTGCCCGGGGATCTCGGGGGACACCTGGAGTCGCCCGCAAGGAGTCAAGCCCCGTTCGGAGCCGGAACAGGTGCCGGGGGCATGCTCTCCATGCCCTGCAAGGGAAAAGCGCCTCCTCCCTCTATGGGCGTGGCCTCACGGGGGTGTTCTCGACTTGCGGCGGTGCATTCTCGAGTTGCGGCGGGTACCCCGGCCCGTCCCCCCGTTAGCCCAGCGGGGTCGCCATGCCTCCTTTCGAGCGGACAGGGGCCCGAGCAGCCTCGGGATTCGCCAGGAGGCGCTGCAGCGCCCTGGGTCCGCGTCAGGCATGGAGCTAGGACCCTCGGGGGTCCCCGGAGGGGGGAGGGGACAGGTATAACTGGCACCTGTGGGGTGGCCTCCAGGGAGTCGAGGGGGGACTCAGCCTTTCTCTCCGGTCACAGCCAAGGGCAATCGGGCTTCCCCTCGAATGCAGGGGCGAAGGTCGTGCTTTTTCGCGCGGCGCGCAGGGGGAAAGCGGGGGTGGCCTCTCTGAATCGGGGGCGTGGCGCCTCGGGGAGCCTCTCTTGTTGCCTCTGAGAAGTCCAGGCCTCCTTTGACATCGCCAGGGGCTGCTGGGCTTCCCCTCGCCTCACGTCCAGGGAACTGGACTCGCTTGCCGATGGGGGTTCCTCGGGGACCTTTGGTCTTGCGGCCGGAACTGGCCCCTTGGGGCCTCTTCTCGAACCTCAAGGAGAGGCGAGAGTCCCGCTCTGGAGGTGCGAGGGAATGTAGGGATTGCGATGGCATTCAGGAAGGGGATTGGACCCCCCTTTCGAGAGGAGGGGCCGACGGCGACGGGGGGCCCCCCTCGCGAGCGGCCTCTGGAGACTCAGGGTTCCGCTCGGCTGTGGACACGGGTATCCCAGGGAACCTCTGGGGGCGCCTAGAGGGAGTCCAGCCTCCGTTGCAGCGCCAGAGAGAAGGCAGGACGGCTCTCGCGTCGCTGCAGATCCCAAGGGCCCCGTCTCGCAAGGAGGGGGGGGGCCCGGGGGACGCCCTCGCGGTGTGTGCGGGAAGCCCCGCTTTCTTGGCAGGTTGGCCCGGGGATCTCGGGGGACACCTGGAGTCGCCCCGCAAGGAGTCAAGCCCCGTTCGCCCGTTCGGAGCCGGAACAGGTGCCGGGGCATGCTCTCCATGCCCTGCAAGGGAAAAGCTCCTCCTCCCTCTATGGGCGTGGCCTCACGAGGGTGTTCTCGACTTGCGGCGGTGCATTCTCGAGTTGCGGCGGGTACCCCCCCCGTCTCCCCCGTTAGCCCAGCGGGGTCGCCATGCCTCCTTTCGAGCGGACAGGGGCCCGAGCAGCCTCGGGATTCGCCAGGAGGCGCTGCAGCGCCCTGGGTCCCGCGTCAGGCATGGAGCTAGGACCCTCGGGGGTCCCCGGAGGGGGGGAGGGGACAGGTATAACTGGCACCTGTGGGGTGGCCTCCAGGGAGTCGAGGGGACTCAGCCTTTCTCTCCGGTCACAGCCAAGGGCAATCGGGCTTCCCCTCGAATGCAGGGGCGAAGGTCGTGCTTTTCCGCGCGCGCGCAGGGGGAAGCGGGGGGGTGGCCTCTCTGAATCGGGGGCGTGGCGCCTCGGGGAGCCTCTCTTGTTGCCTCTGAGAAGTCCAGGCCTCCTTTGACATCGCCAGGGGCTGCTGGGCTTCCCCTCGCCTCACGTCCAGGGAACTGGACTCGCTTGCCGATGGGGTTCCTCGGGGACCTTTGGTCTTGCGGCCGGAACTGGCCCCTTGGGGCCTCTTCTCGAACCTCAGGAGAGGCGAGAGTCCCGCTCTGGAGGTGCGAGGGAATGTAGGGATTGCGATGGCATTCAGGAAGGGGATTGGACCCCCCTTTCGAGAGGAGGGGCCGACGGCGACGGGGGGCCCCTCGCGAGCGGCCTCTGGAGACTCAGGGTTCCGCTCGCCTGTGGACACGGGTATCCCAGGGAACCTCTGGGGGCGCCTAGAGGGAGTCCAGCCTCCGTTGCAGCGCCAGAGAGAAGGCAGGACGGCTCTCGCGTCGCTGCAGATCCCAAGGGCCCCGTCTCGCAAGGAGGGGGGCCCGGGGGACGCCCTCGCGGTGTGGCGGGAAGCCCCGCTTTCTTGGCAGGTTGGCCCGGGGATCTCGGGGGACACCTGGAGTCGCCCGCAAGGAGTCAAGCCCCGTTCGGAGCCGGAACAGGTGCCGGGGCATGCTCTCCATGCCCTGCAAGGGAAAAGCGCCTCCTCCCTCTATGGGCGTGGCCTCACGGGGGTGTTCTCGACTTGCGGCGGTGCATTCTCGAGTTGCGGCGGGTACCCCGGCCCGTCTCCCCCGTTAGCCCAGCGGGGTCGCCATGCCTCCTTTCGAGCGGACAGGGGCCCGAGCAGCCTCGGGATTCGCCAGGAGGCGCTGCAGCGCCCTGGGTCCGCGTCAGGCATGGAGCTAGGACCCTCGGGGGTCCCCGGAGGGGGGGGGGGGACAGGTATAACTGGCACCTGTGGGGTGGCCTCCAGGGAGTCGAGGGGACTCAGCCTTTCTCTCCGGTCACAGCCAAGGGCAATCGGGCTTCCCCTCGAATGCAGGGGCGAAGGTCGTGCTTTTCCGCGCGGCGCAGGGGGAAGCGGGGGTGGCCTCTCTGAATCGGGGGCGTGGCGCCTCGGGGAGCCTCTCTTGTTGCCTCTGAGAAGTCCAGGCCTCCTTTGACATCGCCAGGGGCTGCTGGGCTTCCCCTCGCCTCACGTCCAGGGAACTGGACTCGCTTGCCGATGGGGGTTCCTCGGGGACCTTTGGTCTTGCGGCCGGAACTGGCCCCTTGGGGCCTCTTCTCGAACCTCAGGAGAGGCGAGAGTCCCGCTCTGGAGGTGCGAGGGAATGTAGGGATTGCGATGGCATTCAGGAAGGGGATTGGACCCCCCTTTCGAGAGGAGGGGCCGACGGCGACGGGGGGCCCCTCGCGAGCGGCCTCTGGAGACTCAGGTTCCGCTCGCCTGTGGACACGGGTATCCCAGGGAACCTCTGGGGGCGCCTAGAGGGAGTCCAGCCTCCGTTGCAGCGCCAGAGAGAAGGCAGGACGGCTCTCGCGTCGCTGCAGATCCCAAGGGCCCCGTCTCGCAAGGAGGGGGGCCCGGGGGACGCCCTCGCGGTGTGGCGGGAAGCCCCGCTTTCTTGGCAGGTTGGCCCGGGGATCTCGGGGGACACCTGGAGTCGCCCGCAAGGAGTCAAGCCCCGTTCGGAGCCGGAACAGGTGCCGGGGCATGCTCTCCATGCCCTGCAAGGGAAAAGCGCCTCCTCCCTCTATGGGCGTGGCCTCACGGGGGTGTTCTCGACTTGCGGCGGTGCATTCTCGAGTTGCGGCGGGTACCCCGGCCCGTCTCCCCCGTAGCCCAGCGGGGTCGCCATGCCTCCTTTCGAGCGGACAGGGGCCCGAGCAGCCTCGGGATTCGCCAGGAGGCGCTGCAGCGCCCTGGGTCCGCGTCAGGCATGGAGCTAGGACCCTCGGGGGTCCCCGGAGGGGGGGGGGGGACAGGTATAACTGGCACCTGTGGGGTGGCCTCCAGGGAGTCGAGGGGACTCAGCCTTTCTCTCCGGTCACAGCCAAGGGCAATCGGGCTTCCCCTCGAATGCAGGGGCGAAGGTCGTGCTTTTTCGCGCGGCGCAGGGGGAAGCGGGGGGGCCTCTCTGAATCGGGGGCGTGGCGCCTCGGGGAGCCTCTCTTGTTGCCTCTGAGAAGTCCAGGCCTCCTTTGACATCGCCAGGGGCTGCTGGGCTTCCCCTCGCCTCACGTCCAGGGAACTGGACTCGCTTGCCGATGGGGGTTCCTCGGGGACCTTTGGTCTTGCGGCCGGAACTGGCCCCTTGGGGCCTCTTCTCGAACCTCAGGAGAGGCGAGAGTCCCGCTCTGGAGGTGCGAGGGAATGTAGGGATTGCGATGGCATTCAGGAAGGGGATTGGACCCCCCTTTCGAGAGGAGGGGCCGAGACGGCGACGGGGGGCCCCTCGCGAGCGGCCTCTGGAGACTCAGGGTTCCGCTCGCCTGTGGACACGGGTATCCCAGGGAACCTCTGGGGGCGCCTAGAGGGAGTCCAGCCTCCGTTGCAGCGCCAGAGAGAAGGCAGGACGGCTCTCGCGTCGCTGCAGATCCCAAGGGCCCCGTCTCGCAAGGAGGGGGGCCCGGGGGACGCCCTCGCGGTGTGGCGGGAAGCCCCGCTTTCTTGGCAGGTTGGCCCGGGGATCTCGGGGGACACCTGGAGTCGCCCGCAAGGAGTCAAGCCCCGTTCGGAGCCGGAACAGGTGCCGGGGCATGCTCTCCATGCCCTGCAAGGGAAAAGCGCCTCCTCCCTCTATGGGCGTGGCCTCACGGGGGTGTTCTCGACTTGCGGCGGTGCATTCTCGAGTTGCGGCGGGTACCCCGGCCCGTCTCCCCCGTTAGCCCAGCGGGGTCGCCATGCCTCCTTTCGAGCGGACAGGGGCCCGAGCAGCCTCGGGATTCGCCAGGAGGCGCTGCAGCGCCCTGGGTCCGCGTCAGGCATGGAGCTAGGACCCTCGGGGGTCCCCGGAGGGGGGGAGGGGACAGGTATAACTGGCACCTGTGGGGTGGCCTCCAGGGAGTCGAGGGGACTCAGCCTTTCTCTCCGGTCACAGCCAAGGGCAATCGGGCTTCCCCTCGAATGCAGGGGCGAAGGTCGTGCTTTTCCGCGCGGCGCAGGGGGAAGCGGGGGTGGCCTCTCTGAATCGGGGGCGTGGCGCCTCGGGGAGCCTCTCTTGTTGCCTCTGAGAAGTCCAGGCCTCCTTTGACATCGCCAGGGGCTGCTGGGCTTCCCCTCGCCTCACGTCCAGGGAACTGGACTCGCTTGCCGATGGGGGTTCCTCGGGGACCTTTGGTCTTGCGGCCGGAACTGGCCCCTTGGGGCCTCTTCTCGAACCTCAGGAGAGGCGAGAGTCCCGCTCTGGAGGTGCGAGGGAATGTAGGGGGATTGCGATGGCATTCAGGAAGGGGATTGGACCCCCCTTTCGAGAGGAGGGGCCGACGGCGACGGGGGGGGCCCTCGCGAGCGGCCTCTGGAGACTCAGGGTTCCGCTCGCCTGTGGACACGGGTATCCCAGGGAACCTCTGGGGGCGCCTAGAGGGAGTCCAGCCTCCGTTGCAGCGCCAGAGAGAAGGCAGGACGGCTCTCGCGTCGCTGCAGATCCCAAGGGCCCCGTCTCGCAAGGAGGGGGGCCCGGGGGACGCCCTCGCGGTGTGGCGGGAAGCCCCGCTTTCTTGGCAGGTTGGCCCGGGGATCTCGGGGGACACCTGGAGTCGCCCGCAAGGAGTCAAGCCCCGTTCGGAGCCGGAACAGGTGCCGGGGCATGCTCTCCATGCCCTGCAAGGGAAAAGCGCCTCCTCCCTCTATGGGCGTGGCCTCACGGGGGTGTTCTCGACTTGCGGCGGTGCATTCTCGAGTTGCGGCCGGGGTACCCGGCCCGTCTCCCCCGTTAGCCCAGCGGGGTCGCCATGCCTCCTTTCGAGCGGACAGGGGCCCGAGCAGCCTCGGGATTCGCCAGGAGGCGCTGCAGCGCCCTGGGTCCGCGTCAGGCATGGAGCTAGGACCCTCGGGGGTCCCCGGGGGGGGGGAGGGGACAGGTATAACTGGCACCTGTGGGGTGGCCTCCAGGGAGTCGAGGGGACTCAGCCTTTCTCTCCGGTCACAGCCAAGGGCAATCGGGCTTCCCCTCGAATGCAGGGGCGAAGGTCGTGCTTTTCCGCGCGGCGCAGGGGGGAAGCGGGGGTGGCCTCTCTGAATCGGGGGCGTGGCGCCTCGGGGAGCCTCTCTTGTTGCCTCTGAGAAGTCCAGGCCTCCTTTGACATCGCCAGGGGCTGCTGGGCTTCCCCTCGCCTCACGTCCAGGGAACTGGACTCGCTTGCCGATGGGGGTTCCTCGGGGACCTTTGGTCTTGCGGCCGGAACTGGCCCCTTGGGGCCTCTTCTCGAACCTCAGGAGAGAGGCGAGAGTCCCGCTCTGGAGGTGCGAGGGAATGTAGGGATTGCGATGGCATTCAGGAAGGGGATTGGACCCCCCTTTCGAGAGGAGGGGCCGACGGCGACGGGGGGCCCCCTCGCGAGCGGCCTCTGGAGACTCAGGGTTCCGCTCGCCTGTGGACACGGGTATCCCAGGGAACCTCTGGGGGCGCCTAGAGGGAGTCCAGCCTCCGTTGCAGCGCCAGAGAGAAGGCAGGACGGCTCTCGCGTCGCTGCAGATCCCAAGGGCCCCGTCTCGCAAGGAGGGGGGCCCGGGGGACGCCCTCGCGGTGTGGCGGGAAGCCCCGCTTTCTTGGCAGGTTGGCCCGGGGATCTCGGGGGACACCTGGAGTCGCCCGCAAGGAGTCAAGCCCCGTTCGGAGCCGGAACAGGTGCCGGGGCATGCTCTCCATGCCCTGCAAGGGAAAAGCGCCTCCTCCCTCTATGGGCGTGGCCTCACGGGGGTGTTCTCGACTTGCGGCGGTGCATTCTCGAGTTGCGGCGGGTACCCCGGCCCGTCTCCCCCGTTAGCCCAGCGGGGTCGCCATGCCTCCTTTCGAGCGGACAGGGGCCCGAGCAGCCTCGGGATTCGCCAGGAGGCGCTGCAGCGCCCTGGGTCCGCGTCAGGCATGGAGCTAGGACCCTCGGGGGTCCCCGGAGGGGGGGAGGGGACAGGTATAACTGGCACCTGTGGGGTGGCCTCCAGGGAGTCGAGGGGACTCAGCCTTTCTCTCCGGTCACAGCCAAGGGCAATCGGGCTTCCCCTCGAATGCAGGGGCGAAGGTCGTGCTTTTCCGCGCGGCGCAGGGGGAAGCGGGGGTGGCCTCTCTGAATCGGGGGCGTGGCGCCTCGGGGAGCCTCTCTTGTTGCCTCTGAGAAGTCCAGGCCTCCTTTGACATCGCCAGGGGCTGCTGGGCTTCCCCTCGCCTCACGTCCAGGGAACTGGACTCGCTTGCCGATGGGGGTTCCTCGGGGACCTTTGGTCTTGCGGCCGGAACTGGCCCCTTGGGGCCTCTTCTCGAACCTCAGGAGAGGCGAGAGTCCCGCTCTGGAGGTGCGAGGGAATGTAGGGATTGCGATGGCATTCAGGAAGGGGATTGGACCCCCCTTTCGAGAGGAGGGGCCGACGGCGACGGGGGGCCCCTCGCGAGCGGCCTCTGGAGACTCAGGGTTCCGCTCGCCTGTGGACACGGGTATCCCAGGGAACCTCTGGGGGCGCCTAGAGGGAGTCCAGCCTCCGTTGCAGCGCCAGAGAGAAGGCAGGACGGCTCTCGCGTCGCTGCAGATCCCAAGGGCCCCGTCTCGCAAGGAGGGGGGCCCGGGGGACGCCCTCGCGGTGTGGCGGGAAGCCCCGCTTTCTTGGCAGGTTGGCCCGGGGATCTCGGGGGACACCTGGAGTCGCCCGCAAGGAGTCAAGCCCCGTTCGGAGCCGGAACAGGTGCCGGGGCATGCTCTCCATGCCCTGCAAGGGAAAAGCGCCTCCTCCATCTATGGGCGTGGCCTCACGGGGGTGTTCTCGACTTGCGGCGGTGCATTCTCGAGTTGCGGCGGGTACCCCGGCCGTCTCCCCCCCGTTAGCCCAGCGGGGTCGCCATGCCTCCTTTCGAGCGGACAGGGGCCCGAGCAGCCTCGGGATTCGCCAGGAGGCGCTGCAGCGCCCTGGGTCCGCGTCAGGCATGGAGCTAGGACCCTCGGGGGTCCCCGGAGGGGGGGAGGGGACAGGTATAACTGGCACCTGTGGGGTGGCCTCCAGGGAGTCGAGGGGACTCAGCCTTTCTCTCCGGTCACAGCCAAGGGCAATCGGGCTTCCCCTCGAATGCAGGGGCGAAGGTCGTGCTTTTCCGCGCGGCGCAGGGGGAAGCGGGGGTGGCCTCTCTGAATCGGGGGCGTGGCGCCTCGGGGAGCCTCTCTTGTTGCCTCTGAGAAGTCCAGGCCTCCTTTGACATCGCCAGGGGCTGCTGGGCTTCCCCTCGCCTCACGTCCAGGGAACTGGACTCGCTTGCCGATGGGGGTTCCTCGGGGACCTTTGGTCTTGCGGCCGGAACTGGCCCCTTGGGGCCTCTTCTCGAACCTCAGGAGAGGCGAGAGTCCCGCTCTGGAGGTGCGAGGGAATGTAGGGATTGCGATGGCATTCAGGAAGGGGATTGGACCCCCCTTTCGAGAGGAGGGGCCGACGGCGACGGGGGGCCCCTCGCGAGCGGCCTCTGGAGACTCAGGGTTCCGCTCGCCTGTGGACACGGGTATCCCAGGGAACCTCTGGGGGCGCCTAGAGGGAGTCCAGCCTCCGTTGCAGCGCCAGAGAGAAGGCAGGACGGCTCTCGCGTCGCTGCAGATCCCAAGGGCCCCGTCTCGCAAGGAGGGGGGCCCGGGGGACGCCCTCGCGGTGTGGGCGGGAAGCCCCGCTTTCTTGGCAGGTTGGCCCGGGGATCTCGGGGGACACCTGGAGTCGCCCGCAAGGAGTCAAGCCCCGTTCGGAGCCGGAACAGGTGCCGGGGCATGCTCTCCATGCCCTGCAAGGGAAAAGCGCCTCCTCCCTCTATGGGCGTGGCCTCACGGGGGTGTTCTCGACTTGCGGCGGTGCATTCTCGAGTTGCGGCGGGTACCCCGGCCCGTCTCCCCCGTTAGCCCAGCGGGGTCGCCATGCCTCCTTTCGAGCGGACAGGGGCCCGAGCAGCCTCGGGATTCGCCAGGAGGCGCTGCAGCGCCCTGGGTCCGCGTCAGGCATGGAGCTAGGACCCTCGGGGGTCCCCGGAGGGGGGGAGGGGACAGGTATAACTGGCACCTGTGGGGTGGCCTCCAGGGAGTCGAGGGGACTCAGCCTTTCTCTCCGGTCACAGCCAAGGGCAATCGGGCTTCCCCTCGAATGCAGGGGCGAAGGTCGTGCTTTTCCGCGCGGCGCAGGGGGAAGCGGGGGTGGCCTCTCTGAATCGGGGGCGTGGCGCCTCGGGGAGCCTCTCTTGTTGCCTCTGAGAAGTCCAGGCCTCCCTTTGACATCGCCAGGGGCTGCTGGGCTTCCCCTCGCCTCACGTCCAGGGAACTGGACTCGCTTGCCGATGGGGGTTCCTCGGGGACCTTTGGTCTTGCGGCCGGAACTGGCCCCTTGGGGCCTCTTCTCGAACCTCAGGAGAGGCGAGAGTCCCGCTCTGGAGGTGCGAGGGAATGTAGGGATTGCGATGGCATTCAGGAAGGGGATTGGACCCCCCTTTCGAGAGGAGGGGCCGACGGCGACGGGGGGCCCCTCGCGAGCGGCCTCTGGAGACTCAGGGTTCCGCTCGCCTGTGGACACGGGTATCCCAGGGAACCTCTGGGGGCGCCTAGAGGGAGTCCAGCCTCCGTTGCAGCGCCAGAGAGAAGGCAGGACGGCTCTCGCGTCGCTGCAGATCCCAAGGGCCCCGTCTCGCAAGGAGGGGGGCCCGGGGGACGCCCTCGCGGTGTGGCGGGAAGCCCCGCTTTCTTGGCAGGTTGGCCCGGGGATCTCGGGGGGGGCACCTGGAGTCGCCCGCAAGGAGTCAAGCCCCGTTCGGAGCCGGAACAGGTGCCGGGGCATGCTCTCCATGCCCTGCAAGGGAAAAGCGCCTCCTCCCTCTATGGGCGTGGCCTCACGGGGGTGTTCTCGACTTGCGGCGGTGCATTCTCGAGTTGCGGCGGGTACCCCGGCCCGTCTCCCCCGTTAGCCCAGCGGGGTCGCCATGCCTCCTTTCGAGC
Source organism: Okapia johnstoni (assembly GCA_024291935.2). Classification (NCBI taxonomy): domain Eukaryota; kingdom Metazoa; phylum Chordata; class Mammalia; order Artiodactyla; family Giraffidae; genus Okapia; species Okapia johnstoni. Next base: position 5,284 of record JAGTYA010000872.1, on the reverse strand, counting down.
GGACAGGGGCCCGAGCAGCCTCGGGATTCGCCAGGAGGCGCTGCAGCGCCCTGGGTCCGCGTCAGGCATGGAGCTAGGACCCTCGGGGGTCCCCGGAGGGGGGGAGGGGACAGGTATAACTGGCACCTGTGGGGTGGCCTCCAGGGAGTCGAGGGGACTCAGCCTTTCTCTCCGGTCACAGCCAAGGGCAATCGGGCTTCCCCTCGAATGCAGGGGCGAAGGTCGTGCTTTTCCGCGCGGCCCAGGGGGGAGCGCGGGGGGGCCTCTCTGAAATCGGGGGCGTGGCGCCTCGGGGAGCCTCTCTTGTTGCCTCTGAGAAGTCCAGGCCTCCTTTGACATCGCCAGGGGCTGCTGGGCTTCCCCTCGCCTCAGTCCAGGGAACTGGACTCGCTTGCTTGCCGATGGGGGTTCCTCGGGGACCTTTGGTCTTGCGGCCGGAACTGGCCCCTTGGGGCCTCTTCTCGAACCTCAGGAGAGGCGAGAGTCCCGCTCTGGAGGTGCGAGGGATGTAGGGATTGCGATGGCATTCAGGAAGGGGATTGGACCCCCCTTTCGAGAGGAGGGGCCGACGGCGACGGGGGGCCCCTCGCGAGCGGCCTCTGGAGACTCAGGGTTCCGCTCGCCTGTGGACACGGGTATCCCAGGGAACCTCTGGGGGCGCCTAGAGGGAGTCCAGCCTCCGTTGCAGCGCCAGAGAGAAGGCAGGACGGCTCTCGCGTCGCTGCAGATCCCAAGGGCCCCGTCTCGCAAGGAGGGGGGCCCGGGGGACGCGCCCTCGCGGTGTGTGGCGGGAAGCCCCGCTTTCTTGGCAGGTTGGCCCGGGGATCTCGGGGGACACCTGGAGTCGCCCGCAAGGGAGTCAAGCCCCGTTCGGAGCCGGAACAGGTGCCGGGGCATGCTCTCCATGCCCTGCAAGGGAAAAGCGCCTCCTCCCTCTATGGGCGTGGCCTCACACGGGGGTGTTCTCGACTTGCGGCGGTGCATTCTCGAGTTGCGGCGGGTACCCCGGCCCGTCTCCCCCGTTAGCCCAGCGGGGTCGCCATGCCTCCTTTCGAGCGGACAGGGGCCCGAGCAGCCTCGGGATTCGCCAGGAGGCGCTGCAGCGCCCTGGGTCCGCGTCAGGCATGGAGCTAGGACCCTCGGGGGGCCCCCGGAGGGGGGGAGGGGACAGGTATAACTGGCACCTGTGGGGTGGCCTCCAGGGAGTCGAGGGGACTCAGCCTTTCTCTCCGGTCAAAGCCAAGGGCAATCGGGCTTCCCCTCGAATGCAGGGCGAAGGTCGTGCTTTTTCCGCGCGGCGCAGGGGGAAGCGGGGGGGGGCCTCTCTGAATCGGGGGCGTGGCGCCTCGGGGGCCTCCCTCTCTTGTTGCCTCTGAGAAGTCCAGGCCTCCTTTGACATCGCCAGGGGCTGCTGGGCTTCCCCTCGCCTCCTCACGTCCAGGGAACTGGACTCGCTTGCCCGATGGGATGGGGGTTCCTCGGGGACCTTTGGTCTTGCGGCCGGAACTGGCCCCTTGGGGCCTCTTCTCGAAACCTCAGGAGAGGCGAGAGTCCCGCTCTGGAGGTGCGAGGGAATGTAGGGATTGCGATGGCATTCAGGAAGGGGATTGGACCCCCCTTTCGAGAGGAGGGGCCGACGGCGACGGCGGGCCCCTCGCGAGCGGCCTCTGGAGACTCAGGGTTCCGCTCGGCCTGTGGACACGGGTATCCCAGGGAACCTCTGGGGGGCGCCTAGAGGAGGGAGTCCAGCCTCCGTTGCAGCGCCAGAGAGAAGGCAGGACGGCTCTCGCGTCGCTGCAGATCCCAAGGGCCCCGTCTCGCAAGGGAGGGGGGCCCGGGGGACGCCCTCGCGGTGTGGCGGGGAAGCCCCGCTTTCTTGGCAGGTTGGCCCGGGGATCTCGGGGGGGACACCTGGAGTCGCGCCCGCAAGGAGTCAAGCCCCGTTTCGGAGCCGGAACAGGTGCCGGGGCATGCTCTCCATGCCCTGCAAGGGAAAAGCGCCTCCTCCCTCTATGGGCGTGGCCTCACGGGGGTGTTCTCGACTTGCGGCGGTGCATTCTCGAGTTGCGGCGGGTACCCCGGCCCGTCTCCCCCCCGTAGCCCCCAGGGGGCCATGCCTCCTTTCGAGCGGACAGGGGCCCCGAGCAGCCTCGGGATTCGCCAGGAGGCGCTGCAGCGCCCCTGGGTCCGCGTCAGGCATGGAGCTAGGACCCTCGGGGGTCCCCGGAGGGGGGGAGGGGACAGGTATAAACTGGGCACCTGTGGGGTGGCCTCCAGGGAGTCGAGGGGACTCAGCCTTTCTCTCCGGTCACAGCCAAGGGCAATCGGGCTTCCCCTCGAATGCAGGGGCGAAGGTCGTGCTTTTTTCGCGCGCGGCGCGCAGGGGAGAAGGGGGGGGTGGCCTCTCTGAATCGGGGGGGGCGTGGCGCCTCGGGGAGCCTCTCTTGTTGCCTCTGAGAAGTCCAGGCCTCCTTTGACATCGCCAGGGGCTGCTGGGCTTCCCCTCGCCTCACGTCCAGGGAACTGGACTCGCTTGCCGATGGGGGTTCCTCGGGGACCTTTGGTCTTGCGGCCGGAACTGGCCCCTTGGGGCCTCTTCTCGAACCTCAGGAGAGGCGAGAGTCCCGCTCTGGAGGTGCGAGGGAATGTAGGGATTGCGATGGCATTCAGGAAGGGGATTGGACCCCCCTTTCGAGAGAGGAGGGGCCGACGGCGACGGGGGGCCCCCCCGCGCGCGCGGCCTCTGGAGACTCAGGGTTCCGCTCGCCTGTGTGGACACGGGTATCCCAGGGAACCTCTGGGGGCGCCTAGAGGGAGTCCAGCCTCCGTTGCAGCGCCAGAGAGAAGGCAGGACGGCTCTCGCGTCGCTGCAGATCCCAAGGGCCCCGTCTCGCAAGGAGGGGGGCCCGGGGGACGCCCTCGCGGTGTGGGCGGGAAGCCCCGCTTTCTTGGCAGGTTGGCCCGCCCGGGGATCTCGGGGGACACCTGGAGTCGCCCGCAAGGAGTCAAGCCCTGTTCGGAGCCGGAACAGGTGCCGGGGCATGCTCTCCATGCCCTGCAAGGGAAAAGCGCCTCCTCCCTCTATGGGCGTGGCCTCACGGGGGTGTTCTCGACTTGCGGCGGTGCATTCTCGAGTTGCGGCGGGTACCCCGGCCCGTCTCCCCCCCCCGCCCAGCGGGGTCGCCATGCCTCCTTTCGAGCGGACAGGGGCCCGAGCAGCCTCGGGATTCGCCAGGAGGCGCTGCAGCGCCCTGGGTCCGGGTCCGCGTCAGGCATGGAGCTAGGACCCTCGGGGGTCCCCGGAGGGGGGGGGGGGGACAGGTATAACTGGCACCTGTGGGGTGGCCTCCAGGGAGTCGAGGGGACTCAGCCTTTCTCTCCGGGTCACAGCCAAGGGCAATCGGGCTTCCCCTCGAATGCAGGGGCGAAGGTCGTGCTTTTCCCGCGCGCGCGCGCAGGGGGAAGCGGGGGTGGCCTCTCTGAATCGGGGGCGTGGCGCCTCGGGGAGCCTCTCTTCTTTTGCCTCTGAGAAGTCCAGGCCTCCTTTGACATCGCCAGGGGCTGCTGGGCTTCCCCTCGCCTCACGTCCAGGGAACTGGACTCGCTTGCCGATGGGGGTTCCTCGGGGACCTTTGGTCTTGCGGCCGGAACTGGCCCCTTGGGGCCTCTTCTCGAACCTCAGGAGAGGCGAGAGTCCCGCTCTGGAGGTGCGAGGGAATGTAGGGATTGCGATGGCATTCAGGAAGGGGATTGGACCCCCCTTTCGAGAGGAGGCGACGACGGCGACGGGGGGCCCCTCGCGAGCGGCCTCTGGAGACTCAGGGTTCCGCTCGCCTGTGGACACGGGTATCCCAGGGAACCTCTGGGGGCGCCTAGAGGGAGTCCAGCCTCCGTTGCAGCGCCAGCCAGAGAGAAGGCAGGACGGCTCTCGCGTCGCTGCAGATCATCCCCAAGGGCCCCGTCTCGCAAGGAGGGGGGCCCGGGGGACGCCCTCGCGGTGTGGCGGCGGGAAGCCCCGCTTTCTTGGCAGGTTGGCCCGGGGATCTCGGGGGACACCTGGAGTCGCCCGCAAGGAGTCAAGCCCCGTTCGGAGCCGGAACAGGTGCCGGGGCATGCTCTCCATGCCCTGCAAGGGAAAAGCGCCTCCTCCCTCTATGGGCGTGGCCTCACGGGGGTGTTCTCGACTTGCGGCGGTGCATTCTCGAGTTGCGGCGGGTACCCCGGCCCGTCTCCCCCGTTAGCCCAGCGGGGTCGCCATGCCTCCTTTCGAGCGGACAGGGGCCCGAGCAGCCTCGGGATTCGCCAGGAGGCGCTGCAGCGCCCTGGGTCCGCGTCAGGCATGGAGCTAGGACCCTCGGGGGTCCCCGGAGGGGGGGAGGGGACAGGTATAACTGGCACCTGTGGGGTGGCCTCCAGGGAGTCGAGGGGACTCAGCCTTTCTCTCCGGTCACAGCCAAGGGCAATCGGGCTTCCCCTCGAATGCAGGGGCGAAGGTCGTGCTCTTCCGCGCGGCGCAGGGGGAAGCGGGGGTGGCCTCTCTGAATCGGGGGCGTGGCGCCTCGGGGAGCCTCTCTTGTTGCCTCTGAGAAGTCCAGGCCTCCTTTGACATCGCCAGGGGCTGCTGGGCTTCCCCTCGCCTCACGTCCAGGGAACTGGACTCGCTTGCCGATGGGGGTTCCTCGGGGACCTTTGGTCTTGCGGCCGGAACTGGCCCCTTGGGGCCTCTTCTCGAACCTCAGGAGAGGCGAGAGTCCCGCTCTGGAGGTGCGAGGGAATGTAGGGATTGCGATGGCATTCAGGAAGGGGATTGGACCCCCCTTTCGAGAGGAGGGGCCGACGGCGACGGGGGGCCCCTCGCGAGCGGCCTCTGGAGACTCAGGGTTCCGCTCGCCTGTGGACACGGGTATCCCAGGGAACCTCTGGGGGCGCCTAGAGGGAGTCCAGCCTCCGTTGCAGCGCCAGAGAGAAGACGGGACGGCTCTCGCGTCGCTGCAGATCCCAAGGGCCCCGTCTCGCAAGGAGGGGGGCCCGGGGGACGCCCTCGCGGTTTTGGCGGGAAGCCCCGCTTTCTTGGCAGGTTGGCCCGGGGATCTCGGGGGACACCTGGAGTCGCCCGCAAGGAGTCAAGCCCCGTTCGGAGCCGGAACAGGTGCCGGGGCATGCTCTCCATGCCCTGCAAGGGAAAAGCGCCTCCTCCCTCTATGGGCGTGGCCTCACGGGGGTGTTCTCTCGACTTGCGGCGGTGCATTCTCGAGTTGCGGCTGGTACCCCGGCCCGTCTCCCC
>JAGTYA010000871.1:0-16634 GCA_024291935.2 Okapia johnstoni | reverse complement strand
AGGCGCTGCAGCCCCTGGGTCCGCGTCAGGCTTGGAGCTACCTCACGTCCAGGGAACTGGACTCGCTTGCCGATGGGGGTTCCTCGGGGACCTTTGGTCTTGCGGCCGGAACTGGCCCCTTGGGGCCTCTTCTCGAACCTCAGGAGAGGCGAGAGTCCCGCTCTGGAGGTGCGAGGGAATGTAGGGATTGCGATGGCATTCAGGAAGGTGGATTGGACCCCCCTTTCGAGAGGAGGGGCCGACGGCGACGGGGGGCCCCTCGCGAGCGGCCTCTGGAGACTCAGGGTTCCGCTCGCCTGTGGACACGGGTATCCCAGGGAACCTCTGGGGGCGCCTAGAGGGAGTCCAGCCTCCGTTGCAGCGCCAGAGAGAAGGCAGGACGGCTCTCGAGTCGCTGCAGATCCCAAGGGCCCCGTCTCGCAAGGAGGGGGGCCCGGGGGACGCCCTCGCGTGTGGCGGGAAGCCCCGCTTTCTTGGCAGGTTGGCCCGGGGATCTCGGGGGACACCTGGAGTCGCCCGCAAGGAGTCAAGCCCCGTTCGGAGCCGGAACAGGTGCCGGGGCATGCTCTCCATGCCCTGCAAGGGAAAAGCGCCTCCTCCCTCTATGGGCGTGGCCTCACGGGGGTGTTCTCGACTTGCGGCGGTGCATTCTCGAGTTGCGGCGGGTACCCCGGCCCGTCTCCCCCGTTAGCCCAGCGGGGTCGCCATGCCTCCTTTCGAGCGGACAGGGGCCCGAGCAGCCTCGGGATTCGCCAGGAGGCGCTGCAGCGCCCTGGGTCCGCGTCAGGCATGGAGCTAGGACCCTCGGGGGTCCCCGGAGGGGGGGAGGGGACAGGTATAACTGGCACCTGTGGGGTGGCCTCCAGGGAGTCGAGGGGACTCAGCCTTTCTCTCCGGTCACAGCCAAGGGCAATCGGGCTTCCCCTCGAATGCAGGGGCGAAGGTCGTGCTTTTCCGCGCGGCGCAGGGGGAAGCGGGGGTGGCCTCTCTGAATCGGGGGCGTGGCGCCTCGGGGAGCCTCTCTTGTTGCCTCTGAGAAGTCCAGGCCTCCTTTGACATCGCCAGGGGCTGCTGGGCTTCCCCTCGCCTCACGTCCAGGGAACTGGACTCGCTTGCCGATGGGGGTTCCTCGGGGACCTTTGGTCTTGCGGCCGGAACTGGCCCCTTGGGGCCTCTTCTCGAACCTCAGGAGAGGCGAGAGTCCCGCTCTGGAGGTGCGAGGGAATGTAGGGATTGCGATGGCATTCAGGAAGGGGATTGGACCCCCCTTTCGAGAGGAGGGGCCGACGGCGACGGGGGGCCCCTCGCGAGCGGCCTCTGGAGACTCAGGGTTCCGCTCGCCTGTGGACACGGGTATCCCAGGGAACCTCTGGGGGCGCCTAGAGGGAGTCCAGCCTCCGTTGCAGCGCCAGAGAGAAGGCAGGACGGCTCTCGAGTCGCTGCAGATCCCAAGGGCCCCGTCTCGCAAGGAGGGGGGCCCGGGGGACGCCCTCGCGGTGTGGGCGGGAAGCCCCGCTTTCTTGGCAGGTTGGCCCGGGGATCTCGGGGGACACCTGGAGTCGCCCGCAAGGAGTCAAGCCCCGTTCGGAGCCGGAACAGGTGCCGGGGCATGCTCTCCATGCCCTGCAAGGGAAAAGCGCCTCCTCCCTCTATGGGCGTGGCCTCACGGGGGTGTTCTCGACTTGCGGCGGTGCATTCTCGAGTTGCGGCGGGTACCCCGGCCCGTCTCCCCCGTTAGCCCAGCGGGGTCGCCATGCCTCCTTTCGAGCGGACAGGGGCCCGAGCAGCCTCGGGATTCGCCAGGAGGCGCTGCAGCGCCCTGGGTCCGCGTCAGGCATGGAGCTAGGACCCTCGGGGGTCCCCGGAGGGGGGGAGGGGACAGGTATAACTGGCACCTGTGGGGTGGCCTCCAGGGAGTCGAGGGGACTCAGCCTTTCTCTCCGGTCACAGCCAAGGGCAATCGGGCTTCCCCTCGAATGCAGGGGCGAAGGTCGTGCTTTTCCGCGCGGCGCAGGGGGAAGCGGGGGTGGCCTCTCTGAATCGGGGGCGTGGCGCCTCGGGGAGCCTCTCTTGTTGCCTCTGAGAAGTCCAGGCCTCCTTTGACATCGCCAGGGGCTGCTGGGCTTCCCCTCGCCTCACGTCCAGGGAACTGGACTCGCTTGCCGATGGGGGTTCCTCGGGGACCTTTGGTCTTGCGGCCGGAACTGGCCCCTTGGGGCCTCTTCTCGAACCTCAGGAGAGGCGAGAGTCCCGCTCTGGAGGTGCGAGGGAATGTAGGGATTGCGATGGCATTCAGGAAGGGGATTGGACCCCCCTTTCGAGAGGAGGGGCCGACGGCGACGGGGGGCCCCTCGCGAGCGGCCTCTGGAGACTCAGGGTTCCGCTCGCCTGTGGACACGGGTATCCCAGGGAACCTCTGGGGGCGCCTAGAGGGAGTCCAGCCTCCGTTGCAGCGCCAGAGAGAAGGCAGGACGGCTCTCGAGTCGCTGCAGATCCCAAGGGCCCCGTCTCGCAAGGAGGGGGGCCCGGGGGACGCCCTCGCGGTGTGGCGGGAAGCCCCGCTTTCTTGGCAGGTTGGCCCGGGGATCTCGGGGGACACCTGGAGTCGCCCGCAAGGAGTCAAGCCCCGTTCGGAGCCGGAACAGGTGCCGGGGCATGCTCTCCATGCCCTGCAAGGGAAAAGCGCCTCCTCCCTCTATGGGCGTGGCCTCACGGGGGTGTTCTCGACTTGCGGCGGTGCATTCTCGAGTTGCGGCGGCGGGTACCCCGGCCCGTCTCCCCCGTTAGCCCAGCGGGGTCGCCATGCCTCCTTTCGAGCGGACAGGGGCCCGAGCAGCCTCGGGATTCGCCAGGAGGCGCTGCAGCGCCCTGGGTCCGCGTCAGGCATGGAGCTAGGACCCTCGGGGGTCCCCGGAGGGGGGGAGGGGACAGGTATAACTGGCACCTGTGGGGTGGCCTCCAGGGAGTCGAGGGGACTCAGCCTTTCTCTCCGGTCACAGCCAAGGGCAATCGGGCTTCCCCTCGAATGCAGGGGCGAAGGTCGTGCTTTTCCGCGCGGCGCAGGGGGAAGCGGGGGTGGCCTCTCTGAATCGGGGGCGTGGCGCCTCGGGGAGCCTCTCTTGTTGCCTCTGAGAAGTCCAGGCCTCCTTTGACATCGCCAGGGGCTGCTGGGCTTCCCCTCGCCCTCACGTCCAGGGAACTGGACTCGCTTGCCGATGGGGGTTCCTCGGGGACCTTTGGTCTTGCGGCCGGAACTGGCCCCTTGGGGCCTCTTCTCGAACCTCAGGAGAGGCGAGAGTCCCGCTCTGGAGGTGCGAGGGAATGTAGGGATTGCGATGGCATTCAGGAAGGGATTTGGACCCCCCTTTCGAGAGGAGGGGCCGACGGCGACGGGGGGCCCCTCGCGAGCGGCCTCTGGAGACTCAGGGTTCCGCTCGCCTGTGGACACGGGTATCCCAGGGAACCTCTGGGGGCGCCTAGAGGGAGTCCAGCCTCCGTTGCAGCGCCAGAGAGAAGGCAGGACGGCTCTCGCGTCGCTGCAGATCCCAAGGGCCCCGTCTCGCAAGGAGGGGGGCCCGGGGGACGCCCTCGCGGTGTGGCGGGAAGCCCCGCTTTCTTGGCAGGTTGGCCCGGGGATCTCGGGGGACACCTGGAGTCGCCCGCAAGGAGTCAAGCCCCGTTCGGAGCCGGAACAGGTGCCGGGGCATGCTCTCCATGCCCTGCAAGGGAAAAGCGCCTCCTCCCTCTATGGGCGTGGCCTCACGGGGGTGTTCTCGACTTGCGGCGGTGCATTCTCGAGTTGCGGCGGGTACCCCGGCCCGTCTCCCCCGTTAGCCCAGCGGGGTCGCCATGCCTCCTTTCGAGCGGACAGGGGCCCGAGCAGCCTCGGGATTCGCCAGGAGGCGCTGCAGCGCCCTGGGTCCGCGTCAGGCATGGAGCTAGGACCCTCGGGGGTCCCCGGAGGGGGGGAGGGGACTGGTATAACTGGCACCTGTGGGGTGGCCTCCAGGGAGTCGAGGGGACTCAGCCTTTCTCTCCGGTCACAGCCAAGGGCAATCGGGCTTCCCCTCGAATGCAGGGGCGAAGGTCGTGCTTTTCCGCGCGGCGCAGGGGGAAGCGGGGGTGGCCTCTCTGAATCGGGGGCGTGGCGCCTCGGGGAGCCTCTCTTGTTGCCTCTGAGAAGTCCAGGCCTCCTTTGACATCGCCAGGGGCTGCTGGGCTTCCCCTCGCCTCACGTCCAGGGAACTGGACTCGCTTGCCGATGGGGGTTCCTCGGGGACCTTTGGTCTTGCGGCCGGAACTGGCCCCTTGGGGCCTCTTCTCGAACCTCAGGAGAGGCGAGAGTCCCGCTCTGGAGGTGCGAGGGAATGTAGGGATTGCGATGGCATTCAGGAAGGGGATTGGACCCCCCTTTCGAGAGGAGGGGCCGACGGCGACGGGGGGCCCCTCGCGAGCGGCCTCTGGAGACTCAGGGTTCCGCTCGCCTGTGGACACGGGTATCCCAGGGAACCTCTGGGGGCGCCTAGAGGGAGTCCAGCCTCCGTTGCAGCGCCAGAGAGAAGGCAGGACGGCTCTCGCGTCGCTGCAGATCCCAAGGGCCCCGTCTCGCAAGGAGGGGGGCCCGGGGGACGCCCTCGCGGTGTGGCGGGAAGCCCCGCTTTCTTGGCAGGTTGGCCCGGGGATCTCGGGGGACACCTGGAGTCGCCCGCAAGGAGTCAAGCCCCGTTCGGAACCGGAACAGGTGCCGGGGCATGCTCTCCATGCCCTGCAAGGGAAAAGCGCCTCCTCCCTCTATGGGCGTGGCCTCACGGGGGTGTTCTCGACTTGCGGCGGTGCATTGCATTCTCGAGTTGCGGCGGGTACCCCGGCCCGTCTCCCCCGTTAGCCCAGCGGGGTCGCCATGCCTCCTTTCGAGCGGACAGGGGCCCGAGCAGCCTCGGGATTCGCCAGGAGGCGCTGCAGCGCCCTGGGGGTCCGCGTCAGGCATGGAGCTAGGACCCTCGGGGGTCCCCGGAGGGGGGGAGGGGACAGGTATAACTGGCACCTGTGGGGTGGCCTCCAGGGAGTCGAGGGGACTCAGCCTTTCTCTCCGGTCACAGCCAAGGGCAATCGGGCTTCCCCTCGAATGCAGGGGCGAAGGTCGTGCTTTTCCGCGCGGCGCAGGGGGGAAGCGGGGGTGGCCTCTCTGAATCGGGGCGTGGCGCCTCGGGGAGCCTCTCTTGTTGCCTCTGAGAAGTCCAGGCCTCCTTTGACATCGCCAGGGGCTGCTGGGCTTCCCCTCGCCTCACGTCCAGGGAACTGGACTCGCTTGCCGATGGGGGTTCCTCGGGGACCTTTGGTCTTGCGGCCGGAACTGGCCCCTTGGGGCCTCTTCTCGAACCTCAGGAGAGGCGAGAGTCCCGCTCTGGAGGTGCGAGGGAATGTAGGGATTGCGATGGCATTCAGGAAGGGGATTGGACCCCCCTTTCGAGAGGAGGGGCCGACGGCGACGGGGGGCCCCTCGCGAGCGGCCTCTGGAGACTCAGGGTTCCGCTCGCCTGTGGACACGGGTATCCCAGGGAACCTCTGGGGGCGCCTAGAGGGAGTCCCAGCCTCCGTTGCAGCGCCAGAGAGAGAAGGCAGGACGGCTCTCGCGTCGCTGCAGATCCCAAGGGCCCCGTCTCGCAAGGAGGGGGGCCCGGGGGACGCCCTCGCGGTGTGGCGGGAAGCCCCGCTTTCTGGCAGGTTGGCCCGGGGATCTCGGGGGACACCTGGAGTCGCCCGCAAGGAGTCAAGCCCCGTTCGGAGCCGGAACAGGTGCCGGGGCATGCTCTCCATGCCCTGCAAGGGAAAAGCGCCTCCTCCCTCTATGGGCGTGGCCTCACGGGGGTGTTCTCGACTTGCGGCGGTGCATTCTCGAGTTGCGGCGGGTACCCCGGCCCGTCTCCCCCGTTAGCCCAGCGGGGTCGCCATGCCTCCTTTCGAGCGGACAGGGGCCCGAGCAGCCTCGGGATTCGCCAGGAGGCGCTGCAGCGCGCCCTGGTCCCGCGTCAGGCATGGAGCTAGGACCCTCGGGGGTCCCCGGAGGGGGGGAGGGGACAGGTATAACTGGCACCTGTGGGGTGGCCTCCAGGGAGTCGAGGGGACTCAGCCTTTCTCTCCGGTCACAGCCAAGGGCAATCGGGCTTCCCCTCGAATGCAGGGGCGAAGGTCGTGCTTTTCCGCGCGGCGCAGGGGGAAGCGGGGGTGGCCTCTCTGAATCGGGGGCGTGGCGCCTCGGGGAGCCTCTCTTGTTGCCTCTGAGAAGTCCAGGCCTCCTTTGACATCGCCAGGGGCTGCTGGGCTTCCCCTCGCCTCACGTCCAGGGAACTGGACTCGCTTGCCGATGGGGGTTCCTCGGGGACCTTTGGTCTTGCGGCCGGAACTGGCCCCTTGGGGCCTCTTCTCGAACCTCAGGAGAGGCGAGAGTCCCGCTCTGGAGGTGCGAGGGAATGTAGGGATTGCGATGGCATTCAGGAAGGGGATTGGACCCCCCTTTCGAGAGGAGGGGCCGACGGCGACGGGGGGCCCCTCGCGAGCGGCCTCTGGAGACTCAGGGTTCCGCTCGCCTGTGGACACGGGTATCCCAGGGAACCTCTGGGGGCGCCTAGAGGGAGTCCAGCCTCCGTTGCAGCGCCAGAGAGAAGGCAGGACGGCTCTCGCGTCGCTGCAGATCCCCCGGGCCCCCCGTCTCGCAAGGAGGGGGGCCCGGGGGACGCCCTCGCGGTGTGGCGGGAAGCCCCGCTTTCTTGGCAGGTTGGCCCGGGGATCTCGGGGGACACCTGGAGTCGCCCGCAAGGAGTCAAGCCCCGTTCGGAGCCGGAACAGGTGCCGGGGCATGCTCTCCATGCCCTGCAAGGGAAAAGCGCCTCCTCCCTCTATGGGCGTGGCCTCACGGGGGTGTTCTCGACTTGCGGCGGTGCATTCTCGAGTTGCGGCGGGTACCCCGGCCCGTCTCCCCCGTTAGCCCAGCGGGGTCGCCATGCCTCCTTTCGAGCGGACAGGGGCCCGAGCAGCCTCGGGATTCGCCAGGAGGCGCTGCAGCGCCCTGGGTCCGCGTCAGGCATGGAGCTAGGACCCTCGGGGGTCCCCGGAGGGGGGGAGGGGACAGGTGTAACTGGCACCTGTGGGGTGGCCTCCAGGGAGTCGAGGGGACTCAGCCTTTCTCTCCGGTCACAGCCAAGGGCAATCGGGCTTCCCCTCGAATGCAGGGGCGAAGGTCGTGCTTTTCCGCGCGGCGCAGGGGGAAGCGGGGGTGGCCTCTCTGAATCGGGGGCGTGGCGCCTCGGGGAGCCTCTCTTGTTGCCTCTGAGAAGTCCAGGCCTCCTTTGACATCGCCAGGGGCTGCTGGGCTTCCCCTCGCCTCACGTCCAGGGAACTGGACTCGCTTGCCGATGGGGGTTCCTCGGGGACCTTTGGTTTGCGGCCGGAACTGGCCCCTTGGGGCCTCTTCTCGAACCTCAGGAGAGGCGAGAGTCCCGCTCTGGAGGTGCGAGGGAATGTAGGGATTGCGATGGCATTCAGGAAGGGGATTGGACCCCCCTTTCGAGAGGAGGGGCCGACGGCGACAGGGGGCCCTGCGCGAGCGGCCTCTGGAGACTCAGGGTTCCGCTCGCCTGTGGACACGGGTATCCCAGGGAACCTCTGGGGGCGCCTAGAGGGAGTCCAGCCTCCGTTGCAGCGCGCCAGAGAGAAGGCAGGACGGCTCTCGCGTCGCTGCAGATCCCAAGGGCCCCGTCTCGCAAGGAGGGGGGCCCGGGGGACGCCCTCGCGGTGTGGCGGGAAGCCCCGCTTTCTTGGCAGGTTGGCCCGGGGATCTCGGGGGGACACCTGGAGTCGCCCGCAAGGAGTCAAGCCCCGTTCGGAGCCGGAACAGGTGCCGGGGCATGCTCTCCATGCCCTGCAAGGGAAAAGCGCCTCCTCCTCCCTCTATGGGCGTGGCCTCACGGGGGTGTTCTCGACTTGCGGCGGTGCATTCTCGAGTTGCGGCGGGTACCCCGGCCCGTCTCCCCCCCCGTTAGCCCAGCGGGGTCGCCATGCCTCCTTTCGAGCGGACAGGGGCCCGAGCAGCCTCGGGATTCGCCAGGAGGCGCTGCAGCGCCCTGGGTCCGCGTCAGGCATGGAGCTAGGTCCCTCGGGGGTCCCCGGAGGGGGGGAGGGGACAGGTATAACTGGCACCTGTAGGGTGGCCTCCAGGGAGTCGAGGGGACTCAGCCTTTCTCTCCGGTCACAGCCAAGGGCAATCGGGCTTCCCCTCGAATGCAGGGGCGAAGGTCGTGCTTTTCCGCGCGGCGCAGGGGGAAGCGGGGGTGGCCTCTCTGAATCGGGGGCGTGGCGCCTCGGGGAGCCTCTCTTGTTGCCTCTGAGAAGTCCAGGCCTCCTTTGACATCGCCAGGGGCTGCTGGGCTTCCCCTCGCCTCACGTCCAGGGAACTGGACTCGCTTGCCGATGGGGGTTCCTCGGGGACCTTTGGTCTTGCGGCCGGAACTGGCCCCTTGGGGCCTCTTCTCGAACCTCAGGAGAGGCGAGAGTCCCGCTCTGGAGGTGCGAGGGAATGTAGGGATTGCGATGGCATTCAGGAAGGGGATTGGACCCCCCTTTCGAGAGGAGGGGCCGACGGCGACAGGGGGCCCTGCGCGAGCGGCCTCTGGAGACTCAGGGTTCCGCTCGCCTGTGGACACGGGTATCCCAGGGAACCTCTGGGGGCGCCTAGAGGGAGTCCAGCCTCCGTTGCAGCGCCAGAGAGAAGGCAGGACGGCTCTCGCGTCGCTGCAGATCCCAAGGGCCCCGTCTCGCAAGGAGGGGGGCCCGGGGGACGCCCCGCGCGGTGTGGCGGGAAGCCCCGCTTTCTTGGCAGGTTGGCCCGGGGATCTCGGGGGACACCTGGAGTCGCCCGCAAGGAGTCAAGCCCCGTTCGGAGCCGGAACAGGTGCCGGGGCATGCTCTCCATGCCCTGCAAGGGAAAAGCGCCGCCCCCTCCCTCTATGGGCGTGGCATCACGGGTGGTGTTCTCAAAGATTCAGCGGTGCATATCCCGAGTTGCGGCTGCGCGGGTACCACGGCCCTCTCCCCCGTTACGCGAGCGGGGGTCGAGCCATGCCTCCTTTCGACGGACCAAGGGCTGTTCCGAAAGCAGCCTAAGGATTCGCCAGGAGGCGCTGAAAGCGACCTGGGTCCGCGTCAGCATAGGAGCCTAGGACCCTCATGGTGTCCCCGGATGATAAAGGCGGGAGGGATGCAAGTTACAATTGGGCACGTGTGGGGGTGGCCTATCCAGGGAGTCGAGGGGACGCAGCCTTTCTCGCCTGGTCTCGAGCCCAAGGGAATTCGGAGCTTCCCCTCGAATTGCATGGTGCGAAGGTCGTGGGGACGTTTCCGCGCGGCTCTCAGGGTGAATGGGGTGGGGGTGGCCCTCTCTGAATCCAGGGGGTCGTGGCGCCGCTGGAGGCCTCTCTTTAGTTGCGGGGTATCTCTGAGGAGATCTAGGCCTCTTTGACATCGCCAGAGGGCGGCTGGGCTCTTCCCCACCGCCTCACGTCCAGAGTATACTGGACGCGCCTTGCCGATGGGGGTTTCCTCGGTGGACCTTTTGTCTTGCGGCCGAGGAACTGGCCCCTTGGGGCCTCTTCTCCGAACCTCAGGAGCATGCGGAGAGAGTCCCTGCTCTGGAGGTGCGGAGGGAAATGTCAGGAATAGTAGGGTGGCCATTCAGGAAGTGGATTGGGACCACCCTTTCGAGAGGAGAGCCGCGATCTGCGCCGGAGGGGCCCCTCCGCGAGTGGTCCGTCTGTAGAACTCAGGGTATCCGCTCGGCTGTGACCCTGGTATACCAGGGAACCTCTGGGGGCGGCCTAGAGGGGAGTCCAGCCTCCGTGTGCAGAGCGCAGGAGAGGAGGACAAGGACTGCTCCTCGAGATTCGCGGAAGATCCAAAGTGCCCAGTCTCGCAAGGAGGGGGGCCCAAGGGAACGCCCCTCGCGGGTTGTTTGGTGGGTGTGGCGGGAAAAGCCGCTATTTTTTGCAGGTTGGCTGCCGGGGGATATCAGGCGACACCCGGAGTCGCCCGCATGGAGTACAATGCACCCGTTCGGTCCCCGCCGGGAAAGGTTGCCTGGGGCCTACTCCTCGCATGCCCTGCAAGAGGAGGACAGCGCCCACCTCCCATCTAATGTGGCCTGGCCTCACGGGGGTGTTCGCGACTTGTCGGCTGGAGCATTCTACAGCGTTGCGGGCGGTTACAACGGACCGTCGCCCCCTTTTAGCACCAGCGGGGTCGCATGGCCGCTCTTTCGGCGGGACAGGGGCGTCGCGAGCTGCCTCGGGATGTCGGCCGGAGTGGCAAACGCTGCTGATACAGCCCTGGGTCCGCGTCAGGAATTGGGAGCTGAGGACCCTCAGGGGTCCCTTAGGGGCGGAGGTGGACCATGCATAAACTGGCCCCTGTGGTGGGCCCTACAGGGGTCCAGGGGACCCAGCCGTTCTCTCCTTCACAGCCAAGGTCAAATCGGGCATTCCCCTTCAATGGCAGGGGTGATGGTCGTGCTTTTTTCCGCCGGCCAGGGGGAAGCGGGGGTGTCCTCGTCGTGAATCGGGGGCGTGACGCCTCGAGCCGGTCTCTCTTGTTGCCGTCTGTAGAAGTCCAGGCCTCCTTTGACAGCTCCAGGGGTGCTGCGCGTCCCCCCCCCGCAACGAGCCAGGGAACGGAACTCGATTGCCATATGGAGAGGTTCCTCCACGGGGAACCTTTAGGGGTATTGCGGCCGGAAGACCTGCCCCATTGGGGCCTCGTTCTCGAAACATTCAGGGAGAGGCACGGAGTCCCGCTCATGGGAGGTGCGAGGGAATTTAGGGATTGCTGATCGGCATTCAGGATGGGGATTGGACCCCCCTTTACGAGAGGAGGGGCCGACGGGAGGTTGGGAGGGCCACTCGCCGGGCGGCCTCTGGAGCCTCAGGGTTCCCGCTCGACGGTGGACAGGGGTATCTCCAGCGGACTATTTCTGGGGGCGCCTAGAGGGAGTCCAGCTCTCCCGTAGCAGCGCAAGAGAGGAAGCAGGCCTGCTCGGCGAGTCCCTGGCAGATTCCCCAAGGGGGCCCTCTCGCAAGGAGAGTGCCCGGGGAGCCCTTCCTGCGGTGTGTGGTGGGAAAAGCTGCTTTCTTGGCAGGTTGGCCCGAGGCTCTCGGGGGACACCCAGAAGCCGTCCCTCAAGGAGACAATCCCCGTTCGGCGCCGAAACTAGTGTCCGGGCATGCTCTTCCATGGCCCCTGCAAGGGAACATCGCCTCCTCCCACTATGAGCGTGGCCATCACGGGGTGTGTTCAGGACGTGCGGCGGTGCATTCTCCTTTGGAGCGGCGGGTACCCCGGCCCCTCCTCCCGGTGAGGCCCAGCGGGGTTCGCCATGGTGCCGCCGTTTCGAGCGGACCAGGGGACCGAGCAGCCTCGGGATTCGCCAGGAGGGGCTGGCACAGCGCCCTTGGTCCGCGTCAGGCATGGGACTAATGACCGCTGGTGTGGTCCCAGGAGGGGAGGACAGGAAGGTATGAACTGGCACTTGTGGGGTGTGCTCCAGGGCGACGAGGGGACTCAGCCTTTCTCCGTCCGGTCACCGCCAAGGGATATCGGCTTCCCCCTCGAAAGCAGGGGCGAACGTGCGCTGTACCGGGCCGGCGCAGGGGGCCGCAGCAGGGGTGGCCGCCTCTTGAATCGGGCGGCGTGGACGCCCCTCGGATCCTCTCTTGTTGCCTCTGAGAAGTGCCAGCCACCTTTTGACAAATCGTGCTAGGGGCTGCTGGGCTTCCCCTCCCCTCACTTTCAGGAAACTGGCCTCTCTTGTTGCCGATGGGGGTTCTCTCCGGGACCATTTGGTCTTGCGTACCGGAACTCTGGGCCCCTTGGGGCCTCTTCTCCGAACATCAGAGAGGCGAGATCCCCCGCTCTGGGGAGGTTCAAGTAGGGAATGTATGGTTTGCGATACGCAATTGCAGGATGGGGAATTGAGGACCCCCCTTTCGAGAGGAGGGGGGCAGACGGCGACGGGGGGCCCCTCGCGAGCGGCCTCTGGAGACTCAGGTTTTCGCTCGCGCTGTGGGACACGGGTATCCCAGGGGAACCCTGGGGGCGCCTAGAGGAAGTCCCCCAGCCCTCCCCGTTTTTCCAGCCCGGCAGAGAGAAAGGCCCCAAAAGGAACCGGCCCTTCGAGATCCCCCCCCCCCGCTGCAGAAATCCCCAAAAGGGTGCCCCGTTCCCTCGCCCAGGATGGGGGGGCCCGGGGGACTCTCTCCGCGGTTGTTTTGTGCCGGGAAGGGGGTGCGCCCTTTTTCTTGGCAGGGTTGTCCCGGGGAAATTCCCCTTCGGGGGGACACCCCTTTGAAAGTCCGCCCCGCAAAGGAGTCCAAAGGTCCCCCGTTTTCGGCGCAAGAAAAACAGGTGCCGGGGCAAAATGCTATCCGCATGGCCCCTGCCAAAGGGGAAAAAGCGCCCTCCCTTCCCTCCCCTAAAATGGGCGTGGCCTCCACGGGGTTGTCCTCCCGTACTTGCGGCCGGTTTGGGGGCATTTCCCTCGATTGGCGTCGGGTAAAAACCCCCGGCCCCCCGTTTCCTTCCACCCCCGTTTTAGCCCCCCCCAGCGGGGGGGTCCCCCCCGCCCCATCCCCCCCCCCCTCCTTTTTTTCCCCCGAGCGGACCAGGGCGCCGAGCAAGCACTCGGGGAATTTTTCCCCCCCCCGCCAGGAAAGGCCCTGGCAAGCGCCCCTGGCTTCCCCGCGCCCAGAAACATGAGAAGCTTAGGACCCCCCTGGGGGGTTCCCCCCCCCCCCCCCCCCCCCCCCGGAGGTTGGGGAGGGTGAACCAAGGTAATAAACTGCCCACCCTTGGTGGGGTGGCCCCCTCCAGGAGGTTCCCCCCCCCCCCCGAGGGGACACAAGCCCTTGTCTTCCTCCAGCTCACAGCAAAAAGGGGCTATGGCCCCCTTCCCCCAGAATTGCAGGGGGCCCCCCCCGAAGGTCCCCCCACAGTGCGTTTTTGTTTTCCCCCGCGCCGCGCCAGGGGGGAAAAGCGGGGGGTGGACCCCTCCCTCCTGAATGGTGGCGGGTGGGGGGCCCGCCTCCCGGGGGAGCCCCCTTCTTCTAGTTTTTTGCCCCTCCCTGAGAAGTCCAAGGGCCCCCCCCCTCCCCTTTTGTAACCATCGCCCGGGACCCCCTGCCTTGGGGCTTCCCCCCCTCGCCCTCAACTCCCCCCCAGGGAAACTGGAACTACGCTTGCCCCGATTTGGGGGGGTTCCCCTTTTCGGGGGACTTTGGTCCCTTGCGGCCGGGAACTGGCCCCTTGGGGCCTCTTTTTCCCTCGAACCTCAGGAAGAGGCGAGAAGTCCCCCCGCTCCCTGGAGGTGCCGAAAGGGAATTTAAGGGATTGGCCGGGATGGAATTTCCAAAGGAAAGGGGAAAATTTGGAACCCCCCCACTTTTTTTTCGAGAGGATAAGGGGCCCCGACGGCGAACCGGGGGCCCCCCACCTCCTCGAAGCGCCCCTTCTTGGAGAATCCCAGGGTTTCCCCGCTTCGCCCCTTGTGGGGGGAAACACGGTTAAAAAATGCCCACGGAAACACCTCTGGGGGGCGCCTAGAGGGAGTCCCCCAGCCCTCCCGTTTTGCCCAAGGGCCCCCCAAGTGAAGAAAGGCTGGGACCGGCCATCTGCGTCGCTGCAGTTCCCCCCGGCCTTTTCTCTACGGAAGATTCCCCAAAGGTCCCCACCCGCGGGTTTTAGTATTGTCTGTGGCAAGGAAGGGGGCCGTTTTCGGGGGACGCCCTCCCGGGTGGGGGTGGGCGGGAAGCCCCCGCTTTTCTTGCAGTTGCCAAGCCCCGTTCCCGAAATCTCGGGGGACCACCTGGGGGGGAGTGTCACCATGCCTGAAAGGGAAAAAGCGGCTCCTCCTCTTAGGGCCGTGGCTCACGGCGGTTGTTTCGATTGCGCCAAGCAATTCTCGAGTTCCGGGGGTACCATGGCCCTCCTCCATTAGCCCAGGGGGGTCGCTATGCAAAATGGGATCGAAAAAAGGCCGCGCAGCCTCGGGGATTCGCCAGGGAGGGATGAGCGCCCCTGGGTCCGCGTTCAGGCATGGGGCGTGGGGCCTTCGGGGGTCCCACGGGGGGGTTGGGGTTTTTTTTCCCCTCGCACCTTTGGGTGTTTTTTGCCCTCCAGGGTGCAAATTTCCTCAGAGTTTATTTTGCGGCTCAGTTTTGTAAACCCCGGCCCCCCCCCGAATCCCCTCCCGAAAGCTCGTGTTTTTCCGCCCCAAGCAGGGGGAAGGCGGGGGATGCCTTCATGCCCTCCCTTTTCGAGCGGACAAGGGGAGCCCCCCTTGTTGCTCTGGGAGCAAGTCCTCGGGAAAATTCGGCACAGCCAGCGGGTGCTGCAAAAAAACTGCCCCACGGCAGGGAACTGGGATTCCCCGCCGATCAAGGGTTTCAATTGGACCTTTGGTCTAGCGGCCGAAACTGGCCCCTCGTGGGTCTTCTCGACCCTCAGGAGAGGGGAGAGTCCCGCTCTGGAGGAACGAGTATAACTAGGGATTGCGATGGATTCTGGTGGGGGATTGGCCCCCCCTTTTCGGGAAAAAGGGTCGACGGCGAGTGGGAACTCTGTGGCAAGCGGCCTTTTGGAGAATCCCCCGATCGCACAGCCAAGGGGCAAAATCGGGTATCCCAGGGAACCTCTGAATGCGCCTAGCGGGGGGGGGCGAAGGTCCTAAGCCCCGTTTTGCTTTTCCCGCGCAGTCCGCCAAGACGGCAAAGGCGGGGTTTGCCCTTCCAAGGGAGTTCTAAAATCGGGGGGCGTGGGGCCCCCGCCTCGCGGTTTATTGTTGATGTTGTTGTAGTGTGGCGGGGAAAGCCTCGCTTTCTTGGCAGGTTGCCCCGGGATCTGGGGAGACACCTGGGAGTCCCCCCCAAGGAGGTTCAAGCCCCGGTTCGGAGCGGATCCGTGTCCAGGCATGCTCGCTCCATGGCCTGCAATGGACAAAGCGTCCTTCAGCTTCTTCCGCCTTATGGGGTCCCCCCCGGGAAAAAACTGGACCTCCCGCGGTGATTCTCCGAGTTGCGGCCGGTTTTCCCGGCCGTCTCGCCGGTAACCCTTTTAGGTCCCCCCCCCTCCTTCTCGAGCCCCCGGAAACTGAGCAGCCTCGGGCTTCGCAGGGGCCTTGCAGGCTTTTTTGACCCGGTCTCTAGCATGGACGCTAGGACCGAGAGGGTCCCCCCCCCCCAGCCTCCTGACAGGATGTGGAAGGAAAAGTTTAGTGGGAATTGGGAGTCGAGTGGCAAAAAAAATAATCTCGGTCACAGGAAAGGGGAATTGGAACCAACCCCTTCCCGAGAGGTAAGGCCCCCCCGACCGCGGGACACTTTGGGAATTAAGGGTGGGGTTGGCATCTCGGAATCATCGGGGGCGAGGGCCTCGGCGCCCCTCTCTGGTTGCGTACTGAGAAGTCAGGCTCCTTTGACATCGCAGGGGTGCTGGGCTTCCTCCTCGCCTCAAGTCCAGGGAAATGGACGGGCTAAAAATGGGGGTTCCCCGGGGACCTTTGGTTCTTGCGGTCGGAACCCTCCTGGGGGCGCCTTTAACCTCAGGAGGGTTCCAGAGTCTCTCCTGGATTTGGCCCCAATGTAGCGATTGCCAAGAGAAACAGGTAGGGCAAAGGCGCACCCTTTGGAGGAGGGGCGACGAGCGACGTTCCCCCCCTGGCGAGCGGCCCTCTGCAGATCCCAAGGTTCCGCTCGTCCTGTCGACAGGGTATTCCAGGGAACCTCTGGGCCCCCCGGGGGGGACGCTAGTCCGCGGTGCAGGCCAGAGCAGACAGAGGGAAGCCAGGACGCTTTTTCCTTTTGGCAAGGATGGCCCCCCCCCGCACGGAGGGGGTCCCGGGGAACAACCTCGTGGTGTGGGGGAAAGCCACGCCCAATTGAGAAAGGTTGGCCCGGGGAGCCCCAGTTTTCTGAAGTCGCCGGAAAGGGAGCCAAGCCCCGTTCGGCGCGGAACAGATTCGGGGCATGCTCACCATGCCCCTGCCAAGGGGGAAAAAGCCCCGCTTCTCCTCCCTCCCCCCTCCCTTTATGGGGCCGTGATGGAGCTAGGACCCTCGGGGGTCCCCGGAGGGGGGGAGGGGACAGGTATAACTGGCACCTGTGGGGTGGCCTCCAGGGAGTCGAGGGGACTCAGCCTTTCTCTCCGGTCACAGCCAAGGGCAATCGGGCTTCCCCTCGAATGCAGGGGCGAAGGTCGTGCTTTTCCGCGCGGCGCAGGGGGAAGCGGGGGTGGCCTCTCTGAATCGGGGGCGTGGCGCCTCGGGGAGCCTCTCTTGTTGCCTCTGAGAAGTCCAGGCCTCCTTTGACATCGCCAGGGGCTGCTGGGCTTCCCCTCGCCTCACGTCCAGGGAACTGGACTCGCTGGCCGATGGGGGTTCCTCGGGGACCTTTGGTCTTGCGGCCGGAACTGGCCCCTTGGGGCCTCTTCTCGAACCTCAGGAGAGGCGAGAGTCCCGCTCTGGATGTGCGAGGGAATGTAGGGATTGCGGTGGCATTCAGGAAGGGGATTGGACCCCCTTTCGAGAGGAGGGGCCGACA